>JARFJB010002309.1:2427500-2667500 GCA_036346205.1 Vesta saturnalis | reverse complement strand
ATTCTGATTGTTTATTGCGAGAAACTTGAACTTGTATTCTAATAAGGGCGCCTAATGCTAACTTATAAGACAGATATAGGGCTTCGCAACTTGTTTTCGAGCCTTCGCCCTCCTGGAGGAGAATTTGAAATTGTATTTACGTCCTTGGAGGTCATGGCGGAAAATTTAAATTTGTCTTCTAATAAGTGGGGCCCTAATGCTAACTTATAAGACAGGTATAGGTCTTCGGGACTTGCGTTTGGGGCATGGCCCCGTTCGCGGGAATTTGTATTTATTTCTTTATATACAACGCTTATCGTTATCATTAGAACGCCATAATAATATCACGCAAATTCGGAAATACCTCTAGATTTCTACGCACTATTTCATTTTGAAAACGGTCAAACACCCCTTGGCAAATAAACAAGCTGACTTTCATTTACAATTTTGATACCACAAATGTTTTGAGACTAATATCGATTTCATTTCGTAAGGGAATTTACAAGTTTGATAATATACAAGCGTTTTTTAAGGCAGTTATAGGATGCTGTTTTATTTTAACCACGCGCATAATTAACATTAGACAACCACAATGGCAATATTATCTCACAAATTAATGTGTACACTATTGTCGAGTTTTGAATACAGTGATAAAAATACGTTTTACAGTTAAATCGGGAAAAAATACCTATACAGCAAATATAATCAAACTTGAAATCAGGCTTCTAGCAATTAAATAAAGTAAATAAAATATGGGGTAAGGGTTGAAATAAAAAACCAAGTACTTACTAGGGTTGGGTGATAACCGTATTGGACGAACGCCTTGACAGAGTAAACAGCTGCTCATGACACATTTCAGATTAGACGTCTTTGCTTATAGTATAAAGTACTTAGAGCCTTCAAGCCATCATTAATATGAAGTAATTATTTTCTTATTTCACGAGTCATGTAACTACAGTAACAATTATTCAAGTTCATCGAATTAGCTAATTAGGCGAAAGTTGGTCTGCCCATAAAAATGGAAATGTGATGTTCATGTTCTTTGCGCGTGTGGTTATACTTATTTTTAAAAGCAGAATTGCTTGCGACGTCATCTAGTGGTGCATTTTTAAACTAGCGCATGTTTTCTCTAATGGAAGTTGATCGGGGCCTTATCTAGCAGTGTATTTTTAAAGCAGATTTGCGACACCGTCTAGTTATGTATTTTTAAATAGCTCGTCTTCCTCGTCTCTCCAGCGTCCCTCTCGTCACCCTCGCCAGTGCTGCACTAGTGAAATCTTTATGAAAGTTAATTGGATTCGAATTATATTATGTACACGTTCCTTGCCCATTGTTATTATTATTAATTAGATTAAACTTGTTTTTAAAAGCAGACCTGATTGTTTGTGACGTCATATAGTGGAGTATTTTTAAATTAGTACATGTTCTCTGTAATGGAAGTGGAGCGTGACTTTACCTAGTAGTGTATTTTTAAAAGCAGATTTTGTTGCCGTCTAGTGATGTATTTTAAACTAGAGAACATTTTCTGTAATAGAAGTTGATCGTGTCCGTCTCACTCGTCTCTCTCTCTCTCTTTCTCTCATCTCACGGTTTTTAGGTTAGGTCAATAATCGCGCGCGTGTAATGACCTAACCCAAAACCCGACCGTTTATTAATTAGAGAGAGTCAAAGAGAGAGAGAGAGGGGGGGAGAGAGCTGAGAAGCGTGAGAGGCGAGAAGGAAGAGAGAGACGGCAATACGAGAGATAAGTGAGAAACGAGCGAGCCAAGAGAGAAACGATAGAGACGATGCAAACGAGAGAGGCGAGAGTGACGAGAGAGACTCTGAAGAGGCGAGGCAGTCGGCACGATCAACTTCTATTACTGAAAACCTTCGCTAGTTTAAAAATACATCACTAGTCAGCGTCGCAAATCTGATTTAAAAATACACTACTAGGTAGGGCCACGATCAACTTCCATTACAGAAAACGTGCACTAGTTTAAAAATGCACTACTAGATGACGTCACAAGCAAGTTTGCTTTTAAAAATAAGTGTAATCACACTCGGAAAGAACGTGAACGTCATATTTCCATTTTTATGGGCAGACCAATTTTCGCGTAATTAGCTAATTATGGTTTTAGATAGTTGTTATTGTAGTCACATAACTGGTGAGATCAGAAAATAATTACTTTATACTAATAATGGCTGGAAGGCTCTTACCACATATTTTATTTACTTTATTTAGTTGCTGATTTCAAGTTTGAGTATATTTGTTGTATAGGTGTTTTTTACCGATTTAACTGTAGAACGTATTTTTATCACTGTATGCAAAACTCGACAATAATGTACACGTTAATTTGTGGGATATTATTGCCATTATGGTTGTCTAATGATAATGATGCGCGTGGATAGAATAAAACAGCGTGCTATAGCTGGCTTACGAAAATCAGTGTTAGCTTAAAATCGCTTGTGTATTATCAAACTTGTAAATTCCCTTACGAAATGAAATCGATGTTGGTTTCAAAACGTTTTTGTGTTATCAAAATTGTAACTGAAAGTCAGCCTGTTTATTTGCCAAGGGGTGTTTGACCGTTTACAAAACGAAATAGTGCGTACAAGACTGTTTATAAATCTAGGGCCCCTTTAACCAGAGGTATTTCCCAATTTGCGTGATATTATTATTATGGCGTTCTAATGATAACGATAAGCGTTGTATGTAAAGAAATAAATATAAATTCCCGCGAGGGGGGGCCATGACGACGTGGGGAGGGGGAGACGAAGCCCCAAAAGCAAGTTCCGAAGACCTATACCTGTCTTATAAGTTAGCACTAGGGCCCCACTTATTATAATTAGGCGCCCTTATTAGAATACAAGTTCAAGTTTCTCGCAATAAACAATCAGAATGTAGAGACCTCTAAGATTTAATAAAACATCGAAAACAAAGATATGGCAATAGGCTAAGTCCGGAGAGCAAGTTGTGAAGCCCTACACCTGTCTACAAGTTAGCATTAGGGCCCCTTGTTAGAATACAGATTCAAATTCCCACGCTATAACCAAACAGAATGCAAAGACTTAAATACAAATTTAGATTTTCCGCCAATGGGGCCACCTTATTAGAATACAGACTCAAATTTACCGCCTTAGCCTGCAGAGACCTAAATATAAATTCAGATTTCACACCTAGTGGCCCTGGCCCCTACAGTACACCTGTCTTACAAGTTAGCATTAGGGCCCCCTTATTAGAATACATATTCAAATTTCCAGCCATGCGGGCCAGGGGGCGAAGACCCTTAAGCAAGTCGCGAAGCCTTATACCTGTCTTATACGTTAGCATTAGGTCCCCTTATTAGAATACAAGTTCAAGTTTCCGGCAATAAACCATCAGAATGTAAAGACTTAAATACAAATTCAAATTTCCAGCTAAGGGGGCCAGGGGGAAAGACCCGATAGCAAGTTGCGAAGCCTTATACCTGTCCTATAAGTTAGCATTAGGCCCCTTATTAGAATAAAGTTCAAATTTCTCGCAATAAACAATCAGAATGTAGAGACTTAAATACAAATTCAAATTACCCCTAAGGGGGCGAAGCCCCGAAATCCAGTTACGAAGCTCTATACCTGTCTTATAAATAAGCGTTAGACCCCCCTTATTAGAATACAAGTTCAAATTTCTCGCAATAAACAATCAGAATGTAGACATAAAACTGGTATTCGAAAATTCAAATAGCATTTTCAATGCCAAACTGGCAGAGCACGTTTGGACTAGTGACTGAATGGTCGTCTACATCGCCTTTGCTGCGGGTTTGATTTGCTATCAATGTAACTTATTTTTTTATTTAGGTTAGAGTAGTTTTTTTTATCTAATCTAAACTATATATATATATATATATATATATATATATATATATATATATATATATATACCGAAAGCTTTTAAGTTCATGCGCAGATCAAGGAACGAGTTCCTCTCTTTAGTCGTTCCTGAAAAGAAGCCGTCCTCGGTACTAGGCCCACCCCAGACCCCCACCCTAATACCCATCCAACCTCCACCGCTATGACGTCAGGTGACCTCCTTCTACTTATGTTTTAATTTATTTCAGTTTCCTTTTGTGCGATTTACATTGTGAAACTGATAAAACTCAATTGAAAGATGAACAATGTTTGTGTATCTATATTGTCATTTAATCACGTGAAAATATATTATTATTGTAGTTAAAAATAATTGCTTCTTGCTTGAAATTTTGAATAAAGGTACATGATTTGAAGTAGATCGATCTCAAAATAGAAGTAGTTAATATCAAAATTGAATGTCAGGCGTGTGTGGAAAATATTTCCTCTCAAATTGTATGAGGGCTCTGTCGTCTATCAAGTTAAAGTCTCTAAATTTAGTGACTTTATATAAAATTTTAACATTGAGTGTCATTGAACTCTATAGCAAGTGGAAGGGCGACTGATGTGCTTCACTGTTGCTATTAGTGTGTCAGGCGCAGTAGAAAGAGCGCAAGTATGCGGGAGGCATTTGTCTCTCTTTCTAACACATCGCTGTTTACCTGAATCTCGTTCTAGCGGTGATATAAGCAGCTTCCTGTATAGTGTTAAATAAGTATTTTTTAGAAAGTTAATATTAAAAATCGTAGTAATTTGCGTCGCGTATAAGTGTACAGACGTTTATTCAAAGAACCCGAATATACAGTTTCATACGTAAGGATACCAGATGTTAGGTACCTATTATAGTGAATTCATTTTTTATGAATTTCCATTTAATGGCCGGAAAGATGAAAAAACCTGTTCACTGAAATACTTAATCGAGAAATTACGGAAACATCGATGCACTAGCGATAATTTAACTTTTATCCTCAAATATGATTGCCAAGGTAGGTTAATTGATTAGATATAGGGTAGGGGAGGGGAATGGCGACCACCTAAACACAATTGTCTGTAATTTTCAAATATCCCACACGTTTCAGTTTGCATGATATGCATTTAAATAGTTGTACTGTTTTCTTTCCATATTAGACTATACATTCTGCAGAAAGATTTAATTTCTTTAAAAAAAATGTTAAACCTTGTATGTGACTGTGGTTGTGATTATCTGGCTATGTGGGTAATTACAACCATGGTGTGGGTAATTACAATCATAAGAAAAATTTACTTGAGAAACGTTTTTAATTACCGTATGAAGTCAAAATAAACATAATGATCAAAAACTAAAACCTAAAACTTTAAACGTCGAACACCCGCTCTTGGACAAAAGTCGCAGACGTAGTCCTTTGGTGTATCAGCGCCACTGCACTCGCGATGAGCCCAACGACCACAGCTTCTGCACCGATACCACGTTTCCGTTTTCCCATATTCCTCACAGACTAGGCATTTTATCGAATCACTATTATCTTCCATGTCATCGAGGCTGTCATCATCCACAAGTTCCCTTTCCTCATAATCCTCAGATTCGGATGAACTCAGTTCTACTTTCTTGCGTTTGGCGTACGCCTTCGTTTTAGCTTCTTTTGAAGTGGTTTTGGATTGTTTTTTTGCCCTTCTTTCTTCTTTGTCAAATAATACTTGTTTCATAGGAGTTGCAGTTAGAATTTCAGAATGCTGTTTTCGGGAAAGAATTTTTGAAGATTTTCTGGACGTAGAGGGTAATGGAAGTGGAGAGATATCTTGAAATTAAGTTGAAGGTGCTCCGGGGTCCTCGTATGGTATTTGTGATGGGGTTGATAAATTCAAAGGAATGTGATCAAAATTATTCTCGTTCGGATTTTCTTGTACTGGTTCCAACAACACCTGGGTTGGAAGGAAGTCTTCTTCACCAAACACTCCAGGCTTTAAAACCTGACACGGCCTTTTCAATTGTTGCCACGCTGGAGTAGGTCCGATTAAATAATAATGTTGGGTCGTAGTGGGAAATTTGTTAGATTTAAGGAAAAAATCGCATTTCTTTCTGAATGCTTTTTTAAGAGGTCCAAAGAAGGTCACGTCCAAAGGTTGTACTCTGTGGGACGTATGTGGTGGTATTGACAGCATTATGATACCATTATTTTTGCAATAATCGTATATATGGATTGAGATATGGCTACAGTGGTTATCTAAAATTAGTAGAATTGGATCTTCGTTAGTTGGCTTGATTTGGCTGCTAAAATGTTGAAGCCATGTTAGAAACAGGGTTTCATTACTCCAGCCATTCTTCGAGACGCTGTAAATGGCTTCTGCTGGACCATCCTTCTGTAAAAGTGGTGACATTCTCTGTCTAGGGAAAATGAACAAAGGCGGAACATATCTCCCTGAGGCTGACATAGCGCAAATTACCGTGACAGTTTTTGCTCTTTCCCCACTCGTTACCGCACCAACTCTTTGCTGACCTCTTTCTGCTAATATATATTCAGGTTGTTGCACATTCGAGATTCCAGTCTCGTCAATGTTAAAAATTTTTCAAGGTGCAAACCTCCATTTCTCCATTAAACTCTCAAGGCGTTAAAAAAAAAGACCCACCTCGACCCTATTGAAAGCAGTCACTGTATTAAGACTGATGCCTTCAGGTTTACGTTTACTAATGGTAGGGTTTCTGATTATGAAGATATAATACCAATCTCTACCAGCAATCTAGGAGGTTCTGTTGAAGTTGTGCTTAATTCTATTTTTTTCTGCATATTGAAATGCTGCCTGACGAAGTTCTCTAGGAGTTAACCCATAGAACATTTTCGATAATGTCTTCAGGTGATCAGCAATCTCCACCTCTTGCACAGCTGAAAATACTGGTTTTCGTCCCATTTTTGGCGCTGTGGTATTATTTGATGTCTTGTCTGTAAGGACCCATAAGGTATACAATACCTTCTGGCTGCAATACGGATTTGTGTACCCGTTCGTACCGCAGCAATAGCCTGCTTTAGGTGCTCTTGAGTCCATTGAGCTTTATGCGTCTTACGCACGTACCTACGGGGCATCCTTCGAACTAAAAATAAACAAAATGAGTGAAATGTTATTATCATGCTAATGCCATAAGGGTAATCGCGACCAGTGGTTGTCATTAACCCACGCACTTGGTCGCAATTACTCGCAATCACATGTAAAATGTTTTTTGGCAGTTAGAATTGCTCATTTTACAAAGTGATATGATTTTGTCTATATTTCGCAAAATACATGGTCTACGTACCTTTGTTACAACTGAACAAGTATAACACACCGTTTATTTTTTTTCTACAGCTTACACAAATTTGAAAAAATATTAGATCCACCTACATCAACACACTGCTGGAATTATTCATTCTGTGGTATTAACGATATCTTAACACACACTTGTGGAATTATGTTAGACGTCTTTCCACTAGAGGCCGGTCATAGTATCAAATTGATATTCAAGCGCGTATGTTCAAAAATTGAGTGGTTGAATTACCCGCTGATCGTGATTCCCCCACGCTCCCCTATATTTCTTATTATTTATGTGTAATTATTGTTCAGGATTTCCCTTGGAGATGCTTGTTCATTAATTCAACAATATATCTGCAGCTTCTGGTCGACGGCGTTAGTCCGATCTAATGAAACAGTTTGCAAACACATTATATTTATTTTAAACAATTATTACAAAATGCAGCAAAACACAAATTTTCTGCTTATTTAAATTAATTTTAACCAACACATCCGCTTGGTTGTGAAGAATTTTTATCAGATTTGCATGAATTACAATTAGTGAAAAGTATCGTAAGTGTTTGTTTAAAGTGTAGAATGCGTGAATACATCATGAAGCAAAATTAATAACTAAAAAATATTAGTTGAGTTGATCGGCCTATTTAGTAACTCGGTATGGCCCGAAGTCAAACATGCAGAATTAGTAACTCGGTACGGTAAGTCAAACAATACAGAATGAAAAATACAATCCCTGTAGTCGGCGGGTTGGCTATATTATCTATTTGCCTCTCAGCGCTTGAAGCTGCATCCCTTCAAGTTGCTATAGAGTTCAATGTTGAGTATCCACTCTCTCCACCTGTTTATATTACACAGTTGTAAGCTAAAACAAAATTTGTAACAAACGACACATAGAGTTACTAGATTGACAGAGTAACGCGAAAGTCGTCCATTGTTGGTCCACAAATTGGCGGGACATTTGAATGTGCATAACCACACATAGTGTCTTGTCAAAAACAACTGTACGGTAAAGTAAAAACAGAGTACGGAAAAGAAAAACGAAAATTTGCAAATTCTAAACTTTTGTTTTAAATCTTTTAAAGCACTTCTGATTGCAATGTTTCTTGAAGCTTTGGCAGTCTCTTTCCTATTTTTACTATGCTTTTTATTAAAGTCATGTAATGCGAAAAAATCTTGTTCGCATAAACAAGGTAACATTTTTTTCAATTACATTATAGCAGTTTAAGTGCATAAAACTGTTTTTATCTAAAAACAATGCAGCTGCTTCATTGGAACTCATGCTATTATTTAGCAACTGTTCTTTAATTGCTCGAAATAAATGTTCCGCCTTTTTAATGAATTCAACCAATTCCAAATTTGAATAGATTAATAAATTTTCTTTATGATCCTTTAACTGCGTCAATAGTGCGATGTGATGCTTTTCCTCTATATTATTACATTGTAATGGTTGGAAACAATTAATGCATGTTTCCGGTTTCAACTTGTGGAGAATATTACCAATTAAGTAATACAAGCACTGGGAGACATGTTCACTTATTTCTGCATTTTCATCATAAATTTCAAGATCAGAAAATTCTATGATGCTCTCTTCATTTTGATTCGGTTCGTTGGTTTGCATTTCTTTGCAATATTTAACGATAGCTTCGTTGTTGTCTGCAAAGTAGTTGCCCTTACTTTCTGTTTTATATTGCGATAGTAAAATTAACCGTAATGAGGTTTTAAATTCACGAGGTCCAGGTACTGGTGTTCGAGATCGACAAAGTCAACAGAGATTTTCTGTATAATCTTGAGTCAAACGACCTAGTAACAAATATTTAAAATTTTCATCTTCCAAATACTCAGCTTGTAGATCGAGAGCCGTTTGCATTGGAAGGGCTGCCATACTAATACGGAGTCCACGAATTATTTCCATAAAATCTTTGAAAAATGTCATGGTTTCTCCATAAGCCACCGCATTGGTTTTCGATATACCCAGTTTTTGATGGCGAGCAGACATAAAAAAAACCAATGAAACAACAGTTTGTAAAACCAAGATGTTGTTTGATACGTTGGATCCAGCTCTTCTGTCTTCATATAGTAAGTTATAGCAGCAGCCGTATCATCGTTGAACAAGACGAAGGCTAAATTCACGTACATTTTGTCGAAATGGGTCGGGCTAAACATAAAGTCCTTCAATCTAGGAGCAATTCTTAATTTCTTTTCTTGTTCAATCTTGAAGACTTCTTCAACAGCTTTAAGAGGAACAGTGCTTGAAGGCAAGTGATACTTTTGCACTATAGATTCATCGAAATCAAAGACTTTGTGCTTTATCAATGCAGTTGCTACATTTTTAAATATGTGTACGGCATCAAGCATTACATATAGCCGTTTTTCAGGATTGACAGGGTGTTCACAAAAATGCGAGATTTTTAACATTGTTGCACTCGCTTTACAATGTCCAAAATTTTCTGTAAAGCCTCCTTCACACTATAAGAATTGGCTGTAAATTCATATCCTACTGCCTGTTTCCAACGGCTAGTTGGGCCTGTCAACATAAAAACTAAAGCGTGTGTAGCAAATTTCCTGATAATGACATCGTTGGTCTTCCAATCACTTTATGTACACTGTTATCGTATTGTAATTGTGGATGAATAGCCATCTCATCCAGTACTAATCTGAAAATCTGACAATACAAGGCCTCAATATAACATATGATCTGGCTTCTAGTTTCAAACAGTATACATACTTTTATTGCTAAAAGATCAAAAACTTCATCTAACGCACCTGTTTCAAACTTGAAGTTTTGAATGCGTTGCTGCAATGTTCTAATGCTTGGATAGGGTAATTTTTGTTTTCTGACTTCTTCATATCCCCTCCGTCCACATGCCATATATAACCGAAGACCTCTGGTAATTGTGTTGTCAGACCATTCCCCCCTCTATGAGAACCTTTTATTAAAAAGTCAATCTGATATTGATCAAACAGTTGTCTGTATGTTTCCTCTATGTCTGTGATGCGTTTTCTCAACAACTGAATTGTTCGTTTTTTAGTTGTATTTTTACTTCACCTATAGATTTTATTAAATTACTTACACTACATACCTTAATTGAAAGTATATGCTTACCACAACAACTTTCAACATTTCCATTTTCAATATCCTTCCTTTCAACTTCATTTTGGAGTGGTTGGAATTCTGTACTCGTTTGAGTTTCTAAAGGGAAAACATACCTTAGTATAACAGCATCAAATCAAATATTTACGCAATATTACCATCACGTTTTCTTGGAAGTGGACTTTGAAATTCATTGACCTGAATCCTAGATGCCGCATTCCATTTTAACAGTTTTCTTCCATCCTGTCTGTTGGATTCAAATTGGGTTGTTTCAAAATGTGCCTGTTATTGAAGAACAATTAATTAACGATTCAGATTAATTGCAAATCTGCTAATATACGTGGGTATATATCGACATACTTCACAAATACGAGCTCCTGAAGATAAATTAGTTCTGTTTATAAACGCCAACCATTTACGCCTTTTTTGTTCATTGTTTTCACCTTGTGGTAACTGAAACAGTCGAAAACCAGATTCGTTGCGATTTTTACAAAAAGGCACACAACACTCTGGCATTTTACAATTCACCGAAGTTCAAAAATATAACGAAGACCAAAGGTTAACAAATTGACATAACTGAAAAGTGAAGTGACAAGTGTACGACGTCAAATGTCAAAATTTAAATCACTTGACAGCGCAAAATCAGGAAGCTGAGATATCACCTCTTTGGAAGTTACGAAACGCCATTTATGAGCCAAATAATTGGCGATACCAACCGCGTTACTCTGTCAATCTGGTAACTCTAGCGCCACACACCCAAGACGCCCTCTACTGATTACCCATCTGTACTAACTGTAGGTTGAATAACAAGAAATGTTATGTAAGTGTACGAAAAAAAATGCCACATAATATTTTGATTTATTCAAGCTTAAATATTTGTCTCGTGTAATTAACTTTTTTTAAGTTAAGGGTTCAACAATTCTAAATTTTTAAATGTTAGGGATTTTACTTTTACTATTACTGTCGTTGGTACCTTGGAAATTACAAATTGCAAATTCCCAACACGCAGTTAAAAACAAAACGTCAGCAAACAATGTGTATGTACCTAAACGAATTTATCCGGCTTTTCAAATTAGGTCTTAATTATTGATAATAGAAGTTGTTACACCGTTGAAATTATGTTAACCGCTAACGAACCTTTAAATACCGATGATTATGTTTTTAAAAGCTCCCCAGAATCATCTGGGGATGATTCTTTTATGAGTGGTAAGTATAATTTTTTAAATCTTGTATGTCTTAAATTATTAAACCATATTAAATTTTAGATTACTTTGACAATCCCTCGGATGAAGATTTCTTACAACAATTATCTTCAGATTTGGATATTCCATTATTATTAAATGCTGGAGAAGATGAAATGAGTTTGCTAAATTCGTTCTTAGATAAAAGCACAGATGAAATTTTATCAGAGATAACTACCGATTTTAAATTGCAAGATGTAAAAAATGAATTAAACGAGTTGCGTCAACTTGATTTATCTTGTTATGGTCCAGAAGCATTTCCTAACATAAAGGCAGAAGTTAAAATAGAGAATACTGGATCATGTGTAGATAATTCTTTACTACCTATACTCAATCAGTTTTCACTTAATTCAAATTCATCTTTTAAAGAAATTGGTGGAAAAACAAGTGTAGTTAAAACGGAATCGAATGCTGGCAAGCATAACCTTAGTAAACCATATGTATATGCAAGCACTAATGGTGGTATTGCATTAACACATCAACCACAATTGGTAGATTCGCAAAATTTAAATGTAAAAATTACCAAGTTATCTCCTAAAAGAATTTCCATTGATCCTAGGGCTCCGTACGTTATCCCTTCTAGTAAAGGTAAACAAAAGATATTACTTGTACCTACGACACCTAGCAGCTCAACATCCAATTCACAAAAAATTGTAATCTTAGATAATTTGGTATCAACAGTTCCTTTAGATAATAGTAATAATTGTAATGTAACCAGTTCCCAATTATCTCCTATTACCAATCCAGTTACCATTACGAGTGTTAATTCTGTTTCAATACCTTCATTATCACCTATTAAACAAAATGTTGAGGAAACCTCAGTAACTATTCCTTCTGTAAGAAGTCATACTATTGATGCAAGAGCACTGAAAAGGCAACAGAGAATGATTAAAAACAGAGAATCTGCATGCTTATCAAGGAAGAAGAAAAAAGATTACGTAACTTCGTTAGAATTCAAAGTACAAACATTAAGTGAAGAAAATGAACGGTTATTAAAGGTAAGTGTTAAATTGGTTAATTTTAGATTTGCATTTAAACTTTTTGCAGGAGAATATACAGTTGAAGGAACAATTAGCAACTTATAATTTAAAAAGAAAGCTTCAATTAAATCTACCAACAACGAAAACGTTTACTAAAACTTTAGCGATGTGTGCCATATTTTGTGTAATGGGTTTAAATATTGATTATTTTAAGTAAGTTATACCTATTCTGTATATACATATAATTGTGTCAATATTTACATTAGAAACCTGAGTGTAATAAAGAATCATGAGTTATCGACAAGAAGTCAAAATATGTTTACGGATTCACATTATGGACGAAATTTACTTTGGGCTGCAGACGTGGAAGAGGTTTTTAAGAAAAATGAAAGTGATAATAGTGTTCTTATGTGTCCTATGCATGTGAATCATTCGGAGAATGTGCGTTTAGCACAAGATTTACATAGGTAAGTTTATATGCATATTATGAATAAGTAAATACAAACTGAGCAATGTGGACATCCATCCATTTTGCATATTATGGAAAAAGTAAATTTTAAACAAGTTTTAAGTAGTTCATTGTCATTCTCACATTAGTTTTAATGTAATTATGCATTAATGATTAACTGGTTGTTGGGAAATACTTTCGATGGGTAATTCATACATAATCTTATGAAGGTCAAATCGATAATTGATTCTTGACCAGCCTTATTGTCACAGTATCATTTTTTACAAAAGGTACACATTGCATTTCCACTTAAATATGTTCTTTGTTATATAAAAATAGTGTCACCAAGATTATTGATTAAATTTGTACGGAGAACATGTGCCAAGGTAAAAGGTTGATAATAAGCATGATTTATTTTAAAAAATCGAAAAAAATTTGATTTTTTTTATTTTAATTGCATTTGTTGATTTAAATCATTAAAAGTTTATTTTTCTCATATACAAGGTGACACGGCTATATTGCAGTATGTGATTCCTAGTCATAAAATTTAAAGAAAAGTCCGTGGTAACATAGGTCCGAAAATAAATACTTAATGTACAATATCTTTCCTACGACCACGAAAAAAGATAGTCTCCTTAATGTTTTATTGATCACAAATTAAACAATTACAAAATATGCTTTAATATAATATTTCAAGTTTTTTATTAAATAATAATCATGGCCTAACAAATGGTGTAGTTTGTAATTGTTATGAATTTAAAGACGATTACCGGAATATTTAAACTTGTCAAATCATAAAAGTGAAATAATTTCAAATCACTATGGTACTGCCATCAGCTTGCTTATATTATTTATGTGATTAGCAGTAAGCGTGGCGACTTTGATCGTGACGAACTCCCCGTCAGGCCGATGACAACTGGTAGTTGCTATGGTAACTTATAGAAAAGCAATGTGCAAGTAAAATTCACCCATGTTATTACCTTCCAACCTACATATACAAATGTAGGATAGAAGGTTATGCAATCGACTTTTTTTTCACTCTCACTAAATCGGCTTATTTGCTCATTTTACAACTCTTGGCCAAGCTTCGCCAAGATCGGCCATCATGTCTGGATGTTTGTGTGTGTGTGTGTGTGTCTGTCTGTGGATGTGTGGTAATATCCGCGATAATTCCAGAACAAAAATACCTACGTACTTAAAATTTTGTATTTAAGCTTGTTTCCATTTGGCTTAGAGCTGATTAGATTTTGGGAGAAATCCAGCTGCAGAGAGGGGGGGTTTATTAGGGGCAGTTTTTGATTATCAAATATTTCTGAAACTACCGCATATTTCAAAGTTATAAAAATACCTAGATATAGAGCTTAAACATATTGATTAGGTATGTTCTATGCAATTTTTTGATTTAGCGGAAAAAAATTCCTATGGTAGAATTTAAGTGTTGGTTCAAATTTCTTCATTATCTGAATAACAATTAATTTTATAAGATAAAGTGGAGACGTATTTTTTAAAGAAAATTTAATTTTACATACATTTTCTTTATAAAGTTTTCTTAATGTAAAGCGAAATAAATGTAAAAATTAAATAAATATGATTGAAAACGCCAAAGCTGTATTATCGATATTTTTATAGAAGCGGGCGGCTTTCGAATTTTTTTTACGTTAACTTGTATTTATGACTATTAGTCTCTATCTGACATGAAGTTTTAAACGTCACTCTCACATATATTATTGTTTTTGATTTTACAATGTTGCCTGTTTTCGTTATGAACCTCTGTTTGTCATGAAGTTTTAAACGTCTTATTTGACCTATTTCTGTAATGAACTTCTTATAAAAGAGTTGCATAATTATCCTTATAAAATTGTTATTAAAATTATTTCATTTCTTTTAATTTCCATTTTGTTGGTTGAAGGTCGTGTGTTGTTCCACACCACAAATTTTACTTTTGTATTGGGTACAATGAGAAAGTGAAATGCACTAGTGTGCGAAAGTATTATTTTCTGTATGGTTAATTGATATGAATCGCTTGAGTGGTTTGTACAATGAGAGTGGATATGATGTCCATATCGCACGAGGATAAAGTTTAAGCACGATACCTCAATTGTCCGGGGCGATATGGACATTCCACTCAAGTTGTATAGTGTATTTTTTCTATGACCTATTAATGAAAAAAATGTAGACTTTTAAGAAAATTTATTTAATTTAATCTACGACGAGGGGTGTTTCACTCCCGGAATACGTGTACGTTTCGACCCGGAATCGCGGGAATCGCTTTCGGAATCGCAAGAATCGCTCTGGAATCGCAGGGATCTCTCCGGAATCGCAAGAATCTCTCCGAAATCGCAAGAATCTCTTCGGAATCCCTCCGAAATCGCGGGAATTGCACCCTGAATTTATACTTTAAAAAGGCATGCATGTCCTGCAAAGTACATTCTGACTCATCTCGGATTTTCCGAGCGATTTTCATAATAGTCACGGGTTTTAAAAAGATATCTATAATTTATATCCTCGTTTATATCGCATTTAATTGACTAATATTGACTAATTTAGTTGCTACAAATTAATCCTTGGAACCTTGTACAAGGTGGTGCTCTCGGTGGTGTATTATATTTTGCCATGCACACCTACAAAGCCTATCGGAGATAGACAAATTTTAGTTTAAAGACAAAACTTGTATGGAGTTAATTCTATTTTCTCCGATTTAACCTTATAGTTAGTAATAGTTACTACTTAGTAAGTTTCACTTTATTTTCCGGCGCCTATGACTACTGCGAAATCATCTAAATTTAACATCCCTGTGGTTATACCACAGTTTATATTTGATAGTATTAATGAAAAAGACAAAATTGAAATAGAAATATATTAAAAAGACCTACAGACTACGATCGATGCATAAATGAAGTATACTGGGCACGCCTTTGGGAGCTGATCCTATGAGTATCTGCTAAACCAAACTTACTATAATTTTGAAAATTTGGTGACAGGGTAATGATGTTAGGGCTAACTCATCTAAAATATTTTCACGTTCGTGCCACTTCCGGTTATACCGGAAGTCGGTACTTAGTCGCTTATTTTAAATGGAACACCCCCTATATTAATACATTTTTGGATTCTATGTCGGATTTTAAGGTAAGTTTGTTAAATAAACTAGGTACGAAATTTCAATCGTTTAAAAAAAAACATTTTTCTAAAAAAATTGACAGATGCGGTCTTAGTAATACCTCGTTAATTGTTCTGTTCCTGTCAAACAATTTGAATAAAACTCTGCAGTGTTGTAGGCGAAAGTTTATTGCAACAGTCTGCAAAAAATAACATTTGTATTTTTCATAAAAATAAAATTATGAATGTCTAAACTTGACAATAAAAAAATGCAAGTTACTCAAAAAAATCAAATAGAAACCCCTATTTTTTATTACTCAGATCGATTTAACGTCAAAAATTAAGGTAGGTTTGTTTAAAACTTTATTTGCCTAAACGTAACAGTTTCATACTCATTATCAAAAAAGTCCCAATTTTAAAATTTGTGATAAAAATGAGCTACATACTTAAATCTAGTATTCCTTGTTCGTGGTCACCATGGAAACCAAATAATTGAGAATTGAAATAAAGAAAAATATTTGAATAAGTTACTGCAAAAAAGTATAAAAATTGATAATTTTGTGATTCAAGTCATTTTTGCCAAATAGAAATTTTCTAAGTCATTTTTTTCAAATTCGATATACAACATAAGTGTAAAAATTTAATACTTTATGAGGAAATCGAAAAAAACTACTTTTTACTGCGGAGGTAATACATACTTATCAGCGCATCATTACACGATATTTATTTTGTTTTTCTTTTGTAGTCAATTTTTTGACTAATATCATATGGACGTACGAATCTAAATTTACGAAAAATGGCATATTTAATCGCCGAAACTCGCATTACTGGAATAACGAAAATAGCAATCCAATTCGCGAATGCCATTTTCAGGAAATTTGGAATTTTAACCTATTTTGTGCTATTCGGAATAACGAAATCTTTGACGTGTATTTTTACAACGAAGATTTGAGAGGTTTAAAATAGTTGATTGTTGCGATTTATGATTACAAATTTAATTTCTAGGAGAAAGTTATCTTGAGATATTAAACACTCGAATTCAACCCCGATTAAATCTAGAAAGGGAAAATTTATGGTACCAACAAGATGGTGGTATTAAAAAAAAATTTTTTTTAATCTAACTTTGACGCCCTGTAGATCCGTTATTTTTGAGTTTTCGAAAAAGTGTTATAGGAACTTATCACACTCATTTTTCTTGTAGAATCAGCAACTAAATTTTTTGCGCATCTTTTCCGGACACCCTATATATAAATTATACATAATTTTAATTTAATTTTTAATTTAATAATTTAAAAATAGTCGTATAGTTGAAATTTGGCGGCTGTAAAGTTGCCGTACTGCAGGAGAGTGTCCGAAGAAGGAGATTGATATTCGTCGGTCAATTAACAAAGGGTCAATTGTACCAATGTGAGATGGAAAGAAAGAAATTAGACTAAAAGAATTTTGTGCTAATTAATGTAATTACTTTGTTTTTTTTTTGTATTTGTCTAGACGGATTAATACGCTTTCTTTTGTGTATAGTATTGTATAGAAGCCCTTCAGGCGGTTAAGGTAATTTTACCGAAGTGTATTCAAGCGTTTATCGTAATATTACATATTTATTTTTTTGTTCTTATCACTGTATACCAATATTTACATCACGAAAATTTGTCAATTTTATGTTTTCTACGTCATTATTATACCTTTAAGGTGTTGATTAAATTAAGGTTATTAAGATAGATGATCTTGGAAATTTTGAACCTTGCAAGAATTCCAGAATTAATAGTTAGAATTTTACGTAAAAAAGGTGGCGCTTTGCTTCCTTCCGGAAGTAAATTTATTTGTTTGTGATGTTATGTACTGTACCGATATATCGTATATATCATAATATATGGATAGTGTTAATGAATTTGTGTGTATTATTTCGTTATTGGGTGTAAGATTATGTGTGATTTCTTTCTTTCCTCACTACCGTATCTTTAATTACGAAAGTACTAAATTTAAAAGATATGATTACGTTCATATTACAGAGCTGTTTATTATTTTATGAACATTTTTGATTTAGACGACCTTACAGCGGGAATGTCCATTTATTTTTTTTATGATTTTGATGAAAGCTTTTAACGTAATAATTTATGCAGTTTTCTCTGTTAGATTATTTGCTATTTTTTATTTTTTTAAAATTATTTTTAGATATAAAATTTCGCTAAGATTTAACGTAAAGTAAAATTAGAGTTAATAAGGTTGATGACCGATCATCTTGTCTATTACCACGTCATTTTATTTTGATTACGCGCAGATATTTTGAAGCTTTTACAGGAAACGCCGGATCAAGGTTTTTAATTTACCGATTCTCCTTATTTATGTGACTAAGGTAAACAAGTTTTTTGTTTATTTTGAACTTTGCTGTGGAATACTGGCACATAAGTATTTAGACCTCGATATTGTCGATTATAAACAAACTGGTGCCCTTTTCATTTATGACTTACCCCTATTGTGTCTTATGTGTTATGAGCTATCCTAATCGCAAAATTAATAATACGCTCTACCCCTTTCCCACTGAGCTTCCGGCATATTTCTCTTACGTGCTACTTCCTATTCTACTGCCATTTCCATCAGCGACTACCTAACTACTGTGCTTACAAATTATTCATTTAGTTTTAACTAATACATTGATCCTAAACAACTTACTCAACGCGTAAAATTTAATAGTGTTTTTCATAACAACACGATCAAACATAATTTCTAATTAGGTATGTAACGTCACGATACTTAAAACAAGCATTGTTGCATTGCAATACCCTAACCTAGGTTACACTGTAACGAATCTTGAAAATGGCCATCTTCCGAGTTGATGTGTATGTTAAAAATTTAAATTCAATATCTTTGACGGTTTCTAAGGAATGAAAACTGATTTCGGAAATGTACTTTAACACACCGTATCTCGAATAGCAAGTTATTTTCGTACATATTTACAGGAAATTCTTCAAATTTTATCATGAGGGATCACCCACTGCAATATGGCTGTGCAATTTTCGAACTCCCTTTATGTATGTTTAGAGATAAAAATAGTTTCAATCAAAAAAACCCAACTTAATTTTTTTCAGTCGCTTGAATAAAAAAGAAATAATGGAACAAACAAAAATAAGACTCTTAATATAAATATAAATAATTATTATATAAAGAATATAACTAAAGAGTGTAAAAAGGTGAAAACTGATACAATACTATGAACAATATACTACAGTAATTTTGTTTGATTAATTTAAATACTAAAAGAGGCGTACCTATGTCTAGTTTATTACAAAAAACAAAAATTTTAAGTGCAGATAACTATTAAGATTTAATTATAGTTTTTTGATATTACTGTTCACTCTAACAGGAATACTATATTAAATGAAGAAAATAGTCTTTCCACTTTTTCAGAGGAAGCAGTTGCAGTAAGTAGTTGCTTAATTATTTCCAGTTCCTTATCAGTAATGCAGCCTTTGAAATCTTTCAGTGTTACTCACCAATCAAGTGTATGCCAAGTTTCATCAAAAACGGTTTAATTTTATAACCAAAAACTGTTACATTTCTTTAAACTTTGACACCCTGTATCTTTTAAAACAAAGGTCATTTTGAGTTGAAGTTTATTTTTTCAACTTATATTTAAGTGAGGAACTACCACTTTAAGTTTGGCTCAATATCACTGAAACACCCTGTATAAATCGAGCAATTTTTTTAAATAAATATCACTTGATTTAAATCATCTCAACTATGACTTCTGCTAAATAAGAAACTATTATTGGAGTAAAAAGTTCTAAATTTTAAGGCTTATAACTTTTTATTTTTTCAACTTATATTTAAGTGAGGAACTACCACTTTAAGTTTGGCTTAAAATTTTATTTGAAATTTTATTAGTTATAATTGTTCTTAGAACATGTATATTTCATGTTTACTCTCATTTTTATTACGTTAATGGTTACGGAGGTCTTATGAACTACTAACAGAATTTCCATGTAGGATTTGTCATCATATGGATCTACCTACATGACAACTGTAACATATATTAATGTTGAAGTTTATTTACTTACTACTACGACGCCAAGATGATGACTCAAAACATAAATAGGCAATTCCCCAAATCAGGAGGGCTAAGCCTAATCAAATGGTGTCTTGGGTAAAATATTCATCAGCTTTATTAGGCCACTTCCAGAATTTTCATAATTCGATCATTACGCTAACAAGATACTCATTGTGTACTACATTTTTTATTTCTCCGGGATAATATTCTTTGTCATATTCAACTTCTTACCAATCTGCTGATGGTGTATCTGCCAATGGTGCAACAGATCTATCATCTGGAATTGTAGATTCATCAGTAAGCTGGTATGCTTTTGTCTCACCATATGGTTAAAAGCCTTGGCAATAAATTTGTTTTTAAATTGTGAAGTGTACTTTCAGAATTTCACTTGGTAAATTTTCAAGTATTCTATCGAGATTTCGTCTTTTGAATGATTTAAGTTATCTGAAACTATTACGTTAGGGTTAACAACATCTGAGTGCCACATACTTAGGATTACGCCCAATGGGCAGTTTGGATTTCATCTTGACACATGCACTTATAGTTTTCTGAGAAGTTGACCTCAATGATTGCCATATTTTTGTCAAATGACTCATTCAAAACCTTTTTACGTTGCTCTCAAAATGATGTAGCTTATGACCGCTTTACAAAGCAGTCAATCAAGAATTTAGGTGTTAGGTCACAAATATAATTAATTAATTCCTCCACAGCCCCTTCCTGGTCAACTTTGCATAACTTTTTTTCCACTTTTTCCCATGAAATCGATGTTATTTCACGGTGATGTAAGTTCTGGATATCTTTAAAATGTTTTGATATCATTTTCAAATATCCATTTCCATCTTGGCAATCTTCACATTTATTTAACCAACATTAATTTTCTTTTTCTCACATGTTAGTGTCTCAGGAAAATCGACAGAGTACCAAGGTACGTTTAAAACATTGTGTAACTCATCAACAGCCAGAATAAAGTTCTCATGGTACTGGGATAATCATGCATTATGTGGGAGCTTGCTACTCAGAAAAACATGAGTCGTTCGAAGAGAGGCAAATTTGATTTTCCCAATTTTTACGCCGGGATTCTCTTTTTTGAACAATTCATATACTTCGTTTAATGATAACAAATGACGTTTTTGCATCTTTTCCTTGTCCACACTGTCTTTCCAAACTGTTATGACATCTTTTCAGTCAGGAGCTTGTCTGATTATACCATCAAGGTTATAAATTTGTATGACGAGTTGCACAATATCAGGAGGTAGATCAGTTATTCTTGTAACAGGAGACTTAATCTGTTTACAAACTTCTTGCACGAATAATCTTATAACGGTCTTCTTTCAGCGTGGACTTGAACGCAATGAGCGTTTTACTCTTGATGTGGCCTTTCCAAATGCATAAACTGGTTCGAAAGGACTTAGAAGGTTTGAAGATGTAGTAGTTCATATTTTAACATTTTTCAAAGCCTGCATGCTGCCTCTCTATTTTTAACCATTTCGTTTCTTTCTCTTTTCACTTTCGATTGCTTAAATTTTGGAAGCTTTTATAACTGTTTTCATTTTCTCACGATATCTTTTTCGCCTCAGCTTTATTTTTCTTTTTATATTCTTCATACTTCCCATCCTGTTTTAACTTTTCTCTTCTTCTTTGCCTTTCTGCAGCAGCTAGAGCCATTGCTGGGAAAAGGAATGATCTAGGAAACAAGAAAACAAATGTGACTCATGTTACATTGTGACTGATGTTACACATTTCAATTACAATTTAAAGTGAAATATAATTAAAATAATTTGTTTTGCTTATGTATCTTAAAAGGATAATAAGAAAAATAAAGAGATTATAGATTTCTGAGTGAAAATGCATATAACAGAATTAAAAAATATATGTTTTTGTGACTGATGTTACATAAAGTTAAGCCTAACTTAGAAACATTCCAAAATACATAAAATATACAGTGCCCGTCAAAAGCCCCCCCCCCACCTATTGTGTGAACCATAAAACTGGGTGGGCGTGGGTGCGTGCGTGCGCGGGATTTCTTTTGAACCATTAAAGCTATCGATATGAAATTTGATACAAAAATTCTTTGCCATAAAATCTAGGTCAAGTTCGTTAATGAGCAAAATCCATCCAGTGGCGGGGCGTTGTTTGGGGACCAGAAAACTAAAAAAAATCATTGCTGCAAATTTTAAAAAGTTGAATAACTAAAATAACAAACGAGTACTTTTTTATATAATTTCAAAATAAAAAATATATATAATAACCAGTGGCGCACCGTTTTTAGTGTGCAAAATTGTGCATTTTTTAATTTATCAACAGATTTTTTTGAAAATCGAGTATTGGGGGGTTTTAAGATCCCTAAGAATAAATCATTTGTCAAAATTAAAAAATTCAAAATGGCGGATCAAAAATGTGGGATTATCATGTTTATTTAATTTATCAACGGATTTTTTTGAGTCGGGTATTGGGAATTTTTAAGATCGCTAAGTGTAAATCATTTGTCAAAATTAAAAACTTCAAAATGGGGGATTATTTAATTATCAACGGATTTTTTTGAAAGTCGGGTATTGGAGTTTTTTAAGATCGCTAAGTGTAAATCATTTGTCAAAATTAAAAATTCAAAATGGCGGATCAAAAATTGGGGATTATCGTATTTAAAACCCGATATGACTAAAATTCAGGTATTGTAGGCTAATGATCAATTTTGCAACTTTGTTAATTTGTAAAACATTATCTAAAAAAAATTTAAAAACTGCCATTGACGCACCGTTTTTAGAGTGCAAAATTTTTTTGAAAGTTGGGTATTGGGGGTTTTTAAGATCGCTAAGAGCATTTGTCAAAATTAAAAAATTCAACATGACGGATCAAACAAGGGGAATTATCGTGTTTAAAAACCGATGACTCAAATTCAGGTATTGTGGGCTTTGAAGTTATTTATTTACATATATGAGAAAGCATTATGGCAGATAATAAGGCAGCGGTTTTTATTTTATAATGGACTTGCATATTAATTGGGAGACATATTAAGGGGTCTAACTATATACTAACAAGCATAAAAACTTGTATATAATACAAAATTTTCAGGAACCGGATGCACTTATAAAGTTGCAAATTTACATTATTGCTTTAAATGCTTTCATTAAACTAATTTAATTAATTGTGTGATGTGTGCAATTATTAATTTAGATCACATTTATGACTTTAGGATAGCGCAGTCTATTTTTAGTAGAACAACATATGTAAGAATCAATTCAATTTGCAATCTTTTTAGCTAGTTTTGAAAGAAACAATCTCTATTATCGGGGCTTTGTCCGTCCTCTCGTCGCTGTAATTGCTCTTAAAGGGCTTAAGAAGAAATGCGGATTTTGCATTAAGTTTGGTACACATTCGTCAGAATATCAAATTATAGCATCAATTTTGTCAGAAAAATATCTGGTGTGGAACAACACACTACCTTCCAACCCACAAAGTGGAAATTAAAAGAAATGAAACGATACATTTTTTTTAGGATAAGTATGCAATCTCATTTATAAAACTTTTATACTTAAAATATGCAACATTGTAAAAAAACAACAATATATCATGTAGCTTAAACCTTCATGTCAGATAGTTAATAGACATGCAGGGTGTTTCAGAACCGTTCATTAGAAGTTCGTGGGGTTCTGTCCAAAATAAAGACTTGAAAATTTAGAATCAGGTATAATTGATTGCGTTCTCTTCAACTAAAAATATATATTTTTGAATTTTTGGATGGGAACCGTAATTTCGAGTCTTTTTACTGTAACTGTACCATGCCCTTCTGTTACGGTTTTTGAGATAAAAATTGTTTTCCGAATTATTGACGGCTGATTGACGTTTACAATATGGACTGTACCTCCTATTTGGATTGAGATAAAACGTTAAAATCCACTTAAGACTAGTTTAAAGATGCCTTTATCGTATGCATTTTTTAAAACAAAAATCTTCGCAAGCGAATAATGCCTAAATTGATACTTTTCAGCCGGAATTAAAAATGTAAAAAAAACAATTTTTTTAATTGAAATACCCTATTTCTTGTTACGTAATCGAATTGGCGATAAGATTTGCTACAAAGTACTTATCTCTTAAATACCTTAAAATTATTGCTAAAAGAATGTTCAAACAAATGAAGACATTCTTAATTTCACAATATTTGCCGAAAACTATTCACATTTACTTCAAATGACAAAAAATGGATGTAAAAAACTAGGAACAAATTATAATAAATGTTCGACGTGGTGGCCGTTCGCATTCAAGCATGTTAAGCGGGAAGAAACACCCTCCTGTACTGCTGTTCGTACTTCTTGACCACAGAGCTTGTCGAATCGTGCTCGCACATGGTATGCGTATACGCAGTGACCATGCCACTACATGTGTAAAACCTGTTACAGGTTAAACAGTGACGGGAATCGAACCCATTACCTCCCGAATGCTAAGCAGGTCGTGATACCACAAGCCCACTAGCTCGGTCTTCTCTCGATAGCGCGCCTTGTGATTAAATAGAAATCTACAGAATTGCAGGATCCTGCAATTTTGGCAAAATTGGCAATGTATGTCTGTTTGTCCTTTATGCATTATTACACCGTTTATCCGATCGCCATAAAACTTTGGGAAGTTGTTGAGTACACTGCCGCGAAAGTTTCTGGTATAAAATTTTAGAGGTACGCCTCTCACCCCGGAGGAGTTCATGTGCATACTTCACCATTCATCCGATCGCCATGAAACACTGGGAAGTTGTTGAGTAACTGCCGCGAAGGTTTCTGGCATAAAATGTTAAATTTCGGCTCCATACTACACCATTCATCCGATCGCCATGAAACACTGGGAAGTTGTTGAGTAACTGCCGAAGGTTTCTGGCATAAAAATGTTAAATTTCGGCTCCCCATACTACACCATTCATCCGATCGCCATGAAACATTAGGAAGTTGTTGAGCATACTGCTGCGAAGGTTTTTGTCATAAAAAATGTTGATGTCTTAAGGGCTCTCATGCATACTACACCATTCATCTGATCGCCATGAAGCTTTGGGAAGTTGTTGAGTACATCCTGTGAATGTTTCTGGTACAATTTTTTTAAATATCGGCTCAGGGGTCCCTTATGTACATACTACACCATTCATCCAATCGCCATGAAATGTTGGGAAGTTGTTGAGTACTCTGCGCGAAGGTTTCTGGAATATAAAATTTTAATGTCGGCTCACAGGCCTCATGTGCATACTACACGAATGTTTCTGGCATAAATTTGTTTAAATATTGACCCAGGGGCTCAATAGCATATTAACCATTCATCCGATCGCCATGAAACTTTGGGAAGTTTGAGTACACTTGTGAAGGTTTCTGCATAAAGTTTTTTAAATGTTGGTTCGGGCCTCATATGCATACGACACCATTCATCCAAATGTGAATAAGTTTCAATAAAATGACACGGACCAATAGATCATGATGTACTAACTATTAGCAGTTTTCACAAATTATTTACTCAACCGTTGAAACTAGTAATGATACACCTTATTAATTTTTTATGTACATGACTAAAATAACTATAAGTTACTAATACATCATTTGTTTCAGGTTAATTGGAAAACCGTACAATATGTCTAATGAAATGTACAAAAGCGTTCCATTTGGACAAAAAATTGCTAAGAAGAAAGATGTAAAAAAGAATCGTAAGAATTTTGAAGGGTCTAATCTATATTCTCCCTCTATTTATAAAATGCATAGGCGACAAAAACGAATTAGTTATGCTATTAATAATGAGCTTCAAATATTTTCACCAACAATTGAAAAATCGTATGCAGATTTTTTTGAAGCTATTAATAGACAAGATGATACGTTTTACTTAGTTTCTCTAAATTCAGATCACCTTCTTCTGCCTGCTTTGAACCACAATAAAACTAGGAGACCAAAATTGTCTTTATTGTTACCATCTCTATTGTCTAATGGTAAGTATCTTTTTAAGTGTGTTCAATCTTACTGTATAATTGTGCACAATGTTATGCTATATTGTTTGTTATGGATAGTTTTTTTTTTATTTATGTTCCAAAAAACCAATATTATACAAAGTGAGTTTTTTTCAATCTGATGCTTGGACTTGTATTTTCATCCTTGTTTGGCTCAGGTTAAATCTAATTAGTGATTAATAACTTCATACTCTAATAATGTGAAACTATTAAAACGCGGACATAGATTTTTTGTTGTTATTGCAACATTATATGTATGTACATGGGAGCCTTTCTATTTTTACACTATTAAACAGCAATATGTAATATAACGTTCTAAAACGTCTACTGCAGTACTATTGTGGAGCACAAAAATGTTAAATTTGCTATGCTTTTCTTGTTTGGATTTATATTAAATAAATATTTTATTAGGTAGGAGTGAAAAACGGACTTGGTCCTATTTTCCTTAGGTTAAAACTGTTACATCTTGGTAGTTTCAATTTAGGTAGCTTTAATAGTTAGCATAGTAAGAGGGATGTGACTTTCAACCAAGATCTTAAGTCAGAAAGGTACGAGAGAGTGGGGTGTTTGTTGGAGTTAGTACATAGTAATAAACAGGCACAAAAGTAGGCAAAAGATAATATGCAATAGAAAAAGGGTTTTTACATTGGCTTGTACATCTTGACGTCCAGATCTTCTGACACTACTACTGTAATGATTAGAACACTTGATTGCTAACACAATAAAAATACTAAGGGTAAGAATTGGAATAATAATAATCGCTAACACCATTTATATGTATATATATATATATATATATATATATATATATATATATATATATATATATATATATATTCAATCACCCTGTATTTTATTTCATTTTTAATTAGCACTCCCTATAGCTAAAATCGTTAATTTCTGAGATACCTTCAATTTAATAACAGAAAGAGATACGAAAATACGAAAATAATTTTATAATGTGAAGTTTGAAGTTGCCTATAATTTTTGTAAATAACTTTTTTTGATATCTTCTTTAATAACGGATATATTGTACTTCGACGCACTAATGCCGCACCCTATATATATATATATATATATATATATATATATATATATATATATATATATATATACAGGGTGGCCCACTTAAGCGGGATTGCTTCATAACTCCCTTACTATCACAAATACGAAAAAAATGTCTTATATAAAAGTTGTCCACAGTCATAAACTACACGTTTTAAAATTATTTTCAGAAATGGCGGACTTCCGGTTATACCGGAAACTCATGCCAACTTCTTTATTGTAAATAGAACAACCTATATATTATTACATTTTTGAATTCCTGGTTGAATTTGAAGGTCACTTTAATAACCATACTATGGGTCTACGTCGCATTGCTTCTGAGTTATTTGACATTTTGTAGAAAAAATGACGTTTTACTTCCGAAAAGGGTAGCGCATCATTCTCATTCATTGCCTTTAGAATTCAATAATTTCTATCGCTCCGAAAATAATTTTTTTCAAACATGGATAACTTGATTTTTTTAAATGGAACCACCCATATTTTCTTACATCAGCGCCCAGCGGATAGGAAATTAAATTTCCTTTCCATTGATGTAACATTATCGATATTTTGGAGTGATAGTTTTCGAGTTATTCACATTTATTTCTATCTAATTTCAGTTTTTGTTATGCATTACCGCGGTGCTTTGGAAAACGTTTGTCAATTGTTTTAAACAACTGATAAGAAACGTCAGTTTCTCGAGCTTCTGTTGTGCTTTGCTGTCTTGTGTATCAGTTTAAGTGTTTCTACAAGATATTTCCATTAAAATGTTGTTGTCCGACGCAGAGTTTAATTCTTGGAGAATTCCATAGAAATGCGTTATTGTCGTTAAGGATTTATGCGGTACAGTGTCCTGAACGAAGACTTCCCCGAGAAACAGCCTTTCAAAAGTTGTTACAATGTTTTACAAACACCGGACGCGTACAGTATCAAACGAGGGAACGTGTCAACAGGATAACCTGCATTTCTTGTGCATTCCTTTTGTATATCTTCTGTAATCGTTAAGTAATTGTCCTTATGTATTTATTGATCGTTCCTTATGTATTTATTGTTCATTCCTTATGTATTTATTGTGTATTTATTTTCAGTTTTGTGTTCTTAATTCTTGAGTATTTATTGTGTATTTCTTGTGCATTAAAAAAATCAAGTTATCCATGTTTGAAAAAAGTTATTTTCGGAGCGATAGAAATGATTGAATTCTAAAAGCAAGACGTTGCAACAACTTTTGAAAGGCTGTTTCTCGGGGAAGTCTTCGTTCAGGATACCGTACCGCATAAATCCTTGACGCCAATAACGCATGGCATTCTCCAAGAATGAAAGTCATGTCGATCAACTTTGCGTCGGACAACAACAATGGAAATGTCTTGTAGAAACACTTAAACTGATACACAAGACAGCAAATTACAACAGAAGCTCGAGAAACTGACGTTTCTTATCAGTTGTTTAAAACAATTGACAAACGTTTTCGAAAGCACCGCGGCAATGCATAATAAAAACTGAAATTAGATAAAAATGTGAATATCTCGAAAACTATCACTCCAAAATATCAATAATGTTACATCAATGGAAAGGCGATTTAATTTCCTATCCGCTGATGTAAGAAAATATGGGTGGTTCCATTTAAAAAAATCAAGTTATCCATGTTTGAAAAAAATTATTTTCGGAGCGATAGAAATTATTGAATTCTAAAAGCAAGATTTTTGGCAATGGACGAGAATGATGCGGTACCCTTTTCGGAGGTAAAAAACGAAAGCCACATCTCTCTACCGGTATCCGTCTTCGAGATACTGAAAGTTTTCGGAGGTACTGCAAACGTCATTTTTTCTACAAAATGTCAAATAACTCAGAAGCAATGCGACGTAGACCCATAGTATGGTTATCAAAGTGGCCTTTAAATTCAACGAGGAATTAAAAAATGTAATAATATATAGATTGTTCTATTTAAAATAACGAAGTTGGCATGACTTTCCGGTATAACCGGAAGTCCGCCATTTCTGAAAATAATTTTAAAACGTGTAGTTTATGACTGTGGATAACTTTTATATAAGACATTTTTTCGTATTTGTAATAGTAAGGGAGTTATGGAGCAATCCCGCTTAAGTGCTTAAGAGTTTAAAATTTGGGAAATTCCGAATACTTCCGAAAATATTTGGAAAAAACCGAAAATTCGGGATTTCGTTTTTATTTTTTTCTGACAATCTGTAAAGATGTGACAAACTAAATTTCACATTCTCATTGCTACCTTTTCTGCTATACAAGTTGACCTTTTTGGATTTTCAATCCGACGTTTCGTTTTTTCGCAACCATCATCAACTTCATTTTTTTTAATAATCCAAAAAAATTGTTTTATTCTTAGTAAACTGTAATTTTAATTCCAAATCCAACTACATATCACACTTGGGCTAAAAAACCATCAACCTGATTTTTTTAAATACAACCCTGGTTTTTTTATAATTTATTTGCATCCCAATTCATTGATGTATTGCAAGTAGCGATCGATTTAATTGGATTTTTGAGTAATTTAATGCACTTCTTCCTTTTTTGTTACGGCCCTGTCTCACGATAATTTAGTTTTGGTTAGTTTGCAACAACATAAACTGCTTGAGTTGATTCTGAAGGTATCTTTAAGCAACACTTTCATAAGTGACTGTATTTAATTGAACAACCTTTATTGGATCATTTGGGTTTTCACGCCATAGTATTTTTTGAAAGTGTCTGTCACTTGGGTGGACCATGATACATATCTTCTCTACGTCGCCAGATATTACATATTTATGCTGTCTAAAACGAAGAATAATTGAGAGAAAATCATCCTGAACTATTGGTCCAACCATCTGAATATCATTGTACGAGATACCAGATTTTGCAGGGCTACTTGCATTGAAAACCACTCTGTGTTGTGGTCGTACTACTCGCACGAAGAATACCATGATGAGGCAGAAACAAGAAGGTCGGTTCAATTCTAACTCGTGAACCTGAGTCATATGGCCTAATCACTCGTACTCTAACATAAAATTATTATTATACAATTGACGCATGTCGCTCTGTTTAATTAGCCGTCGTTCTAAAGAAAGAAGACATTGTTTTGCGCGTGTAAAGGATTCTCCAAGATTATTAGGATCATGTTTGAAAGGAACACGGACACAATAACGACCATCGGCAAGACGATATGTATTTTTTATAAAATGATCCTCATAAAACTTCTCGTCTGGCATATAATGAGGTAATTTGGCATCAATATCTTCTAATTACCAAAAACGCATTAAAGCATTTCGAATGTCATTGATGTCATCATCACCGTTTGCATTAACTGCAGCCAAGTTGCATCGAACGTCACTAGTGTTTCTGAAAAGTAACATATTTACCAACAGGTATGGGGCCTGCTACAATCCAACCTAACCTTGTTTCAAAAAGCACAGGTTTACTATAACCTAACTTTATTTGTTGTGATCCCAACAAAGCCCAGAACAAGTCTGCTCTAATTAAGACACCTATTTGTGATGGATTATAAAATTCAGGGTAGCTAAATTAATGTTACCAGGAGTATTTAAACTAGAAATGTCAATAGGACGATATGGAGTATCTAGTTATTGATGGTAAAACAAAACAGTTAACACTCGCGGAATAATTGTCATTTAAAGACTTAATATGAACAAAACATGTTTTACCTACGTGATTGATCGCATTTTTGATACCCAGTATCTACCTATTAATTTCACGTGTCGTTAAGTTTAACTTACTACATATTTTCTCAGTAATAAGACGCGAAGTGCTGACGCTGTCTAGAATTGCACGAACATCATGTTCGCCGCAGTTACTGTCACGCAGTTTCACAAGAGCAGTAGACAATAACACCTCGGCGGACTGACTGGCCCTGTGAAAGAGAGGGAGCAACGCTAGCTATAGTACCATTTTTTATAGAATCGGTACCAAAGGAGAACTTGGTAGCGGTGACAATGAAGATGTCGCTTCTTCACTGTTACTATTATAAGTATCAACAACCTGTTTATGATCACTTTTCCGAATATGTATAAGTGTATTATGCTGAAGTTTGCATATCTTACATCCCGGTCGTTTACACAAATTGGCAAAGTGACCCGCACGAAAACAATTATAACAAACTTTACAGTTCTTTAAAAAGTCAAGTCTGGCTTCATTAATTTACAGAAAGTGCTTGTGTTACTATTTACATTTGCGTTGTCTATTTACACTCTTTACAGTCTCCCCTTTCTTTACTTCACTTACACTAACTTCTTCTCTCTTTTTTCTTCTCCCATTAACTGTCTTCTTCTGTTCCATGTTTCTTGCATCCACTCCGCTCCCCTTCCTCCTTCTTCTAGTATATCTTTTATCGTCCTCTCCTCCTCCTTTAATTCCCTGCATTCTTGCAACATGTGCTTAATCGACTCTATCTCTTCTCCGCACAGCTTACATTTTCTCTCTTCTATAGTACCTGTTTCCGCTCTCTTCGTTTCCACATCTAAATCTCGCTATCATTTTCTTTCTTTCCCTCCTCCCTTCCCCAATCAAATATCTCGGTATCCCTTCTCCCTTAATGTTCCTATAGTTTATATTGTATTTTCCTTCTTTTACCTTCGACCATTTTTCCTGCTTTTGCACATTTCTGTCCCTTCTAATTATGTCCTCTCTCACGTTCACTCCTTCCCTTCTTAGTCTTTCTACTTCTTCGTTTGCATATCCGTTTCTTTCGTAATATTCTTTTCTGGCTTCTTGTCCATATTCATTTCTTCCTTCTCTTATTTCTTTCCAGAATTCTTGTAGAATTTTGCACTCCGTTCTTCTACTCATTTCCTCGTCGTACTTTACTGGTCTATTTCCCACCTCCGCCCTTATTTTCTCTACTTGAACCTCCTTTCTAATGATGTATCCTGGTGTTTCTCTTTCCACTCTCAGTATCTACCTCCAGTATTTTTCTTGCAGCCCCTCTATCTTTATGTATTCTTTCCACCCCCACACTTCCGCCCCGTACAGTACCACACTTTTTATCAGTTTTTCAAACAATAATTTTCTTTTTCTTATGTCCATTCCAAACAGTCTTTCCCCTACACTCCACACTTGCCCTGTTAGCTTCCTTTTCTCAGACGCTCTTTTATATGTTTCCCATCTTTATTGTCTTGTCTCATTGTGTATCCCAGGTAAGTGAATTCCTTCACTTGCTGTATCTCCTCATCCTACCATTTCCATTCCTCCTTTTTCTTTTTCCGCCCCCTTTTCTCCATATCACTACCTTAGTTTTACTCCCATTGACTTCCAGATCTTTCCTTTTCAAATATCTGTCCAACGTTTTTAACATTCCCTTCATTTCTTTTTCTATATCATCCGCGTATGCCAGCGTCCACACTTTCACGTTCCTCACCACCAGGCCTCCCTCTTGTCCCCTTAATGTCTCCTCTAGGTCTCAAGTATATACCGCGAAGAGGCTTGGGCTCAGTGGGCATCCTTGTCTCAATCCCTTCCTGGTTACAAATCCTTCACTCGGTTCACCATTTACTCTCACCCTGTTTCTCGTTTCTTCGTATATTTCTTCTATCCTTTTTATTATGTTTTCGCTTATCTTTTTTTTTCTCGTGAACTCCCACAACTTTTGCCTGTTCACCTTATCAAATGCCGCTGTTATGTGTACGAATACCGCTACCATTTTACCTCTTTTCTTTCCTAATTCCTTGTTTTCCATGTGTTTCAATATGTATACGTTATCCATCGTTTTTCTTCCTTTCCTGAATCCTGCCCGTCCATCTGGTAACAGCTTCTTTTCCTCCACCTTCTTCTTTAACCTTTCTTCCAGAACGTTCGCGTATGTTTTGTAGGCAGTGTTTAGCAATGTAATTCCCCTGTAATTTGTCATCCGATTCTAGTCTCCCTTTTTGTACACTGGGCAAATATGTCCTTCCCTTCACCTCTCCGGGAATGCTTCTCCTCTCCATATTTTATTTATTATTTCCGTCATCCTTTTTGTCACCTTTTCTCCTCCGTATATCCACTCCTCACCTTGTATCTTGCCTTCTCCTGCGCTTTCCATTTTTTTATCTTCTTTATTGCCTCTCTTACTTCCTCTTCTTTTATTCCTTCTTTTTCCCCTCTCTCGTGTCTTTTGTTGTCCTCCGTCCTGTATTTGATCTCCTTGCAGCGCGTCTCTGAAATACCTCTCCCATTCTTTTATTTGTATTCCCGTTTGTGTCCTTTTCCGCTTTTCTTTCTTTAAAAATTTCCATACGTCTTCTTCTGTTTTTATCTCCTTAATCTGCTCTTCCTGTTTGTTTTTGCATTCTTCCCTTTTCTTTCGCATGTTTTCCTGTATATCTTTACTGCTTCTTCATATTCTTCTTTTTCCGCTTTCCCCGTTCTCCACCGTCTTAGTGTTCTTCTTGCCTTCCTCTTGGCCTCCTTACGTTCTTTATCCCACCATCTTTTCCACCGCATTTTCTCCCCCTTCCATTTTCTAAACTTGACTTTTTCCGTTGCTTCCTCCATTCTCTCTCTCATTTCTTCCACACTTTCTTGCACTCCATTACCTTCCCATCTTATTTTTCCCATGTTTTCTTTGTACCTCTTTATACTCACTTTTGTCCAGATCTTCTTAATTAAGTATATATTCCTCTTCTTCTCTGCACTCTTCTTTTTCCCCCCCTTCCATTATCATTTCCAGGGTTTGGTGGTCCGATTCAACCCTCTCCCCTACCCTAAATATCTTCATCCTTTCCTCAGCCTCAGCATTCGTAATTACATAATCTATTATAATATATTGATTCTCCCCTTGCTCCTATATACGTGTACTCCTTCCTCTCTCTTTCTTCTCTACTTCCATTCATTATTTCCCACCCTCTTTCGTTGCACATGTCTAACAGTTCTTTCCTTCCGTATTCAACACTTTATCCTTTGTCTTTTTCCGTCCCTCTCTTTTCTTGTAATCCCCCCTCTTCGCCTATTCTCGCGGTAAAATCTCCTATTATTGTCATACCTTCCCCCCTCTCTTCTGTCATCTCCTCTAAATTTTCTCTAGTCTCTCATCTTTCTACGGTAGACCGTCACTATTTTTATTTGTTCTTTACCACTGTATGTTTCTTTCTATGATACCTCGTCTTTCTTGCACTTTCTCTTCTTCTTCTAACCATTTTCTTTTTATTCCCACTACTATCCCCCCTTTGCTCTTCCTTTTGTATTGTTCCTTTCCGCGCACTGAACCACCTATGAGAATTCACTTGGCATTTGCCTTTCCCACCACGCCCGTTCTTTTTCTTCTAACGACGTCTCTTGTAATCACACTACGTCCTGCTCCCTGACATACTCCCAAAACTCTTGATCTTTATTCTTTATGCCCGCCACATTCCAGAACAGTATCTTTAGTTCATCCATCCCTTCCTGTAGTTTTCCTTTACTTTCTTTTGGTTCCCTTTGTCGTTCTTTTCCCTTTCCTGTGCTGCTTTGTCCATTTCGCTGCCGCTTCGCCATCCTCCTTTCCCCTCTCCCTCTCGCATCTTTTAGTTTTTTGGTCTTTGTATATCCCTTCTATCTCCCCTTTCTCTGCTTAGCTCCTTCGCTCTCTCATTCCATACGTATCTTTCCCCATCTATCTCCATTTTTCTGTATCCTCCCCATACTTTTCTTCCCTCCGCTTTTCTTTCCGCCGCCCTGTTTCGTATTTGTTTTTGTACACTCCTTTCTTCCCTTGTTAGATCGTGGTCTATGCAAATTCCTGTACCCTTCAGTTTTCTCTTCTCTGCCATAATCTTCTGTTTCTCCTCCCATCTCTCCATTTCCACCACCATCTCATTTTCCTTCTCCGTGTTTATCGCCAACGCTTTTCTAACTTAGACTCTTACATTTAGTTTCTCTTGCAGCATCCCTTGCAGCTCTTTGTGACTCCTTGCATCTCCACCCCTTTATCACGATGTTATTCTTCCTTTTCCTTCTCTCATCATCGTCTACTTTTCTTTCTAATTTTTCTATTCTCTTTATCAATTCGTGTTTTTCCACCTTCCATTCCTTTTCCCTGTCTTCCATTTGTTCTTTCATTTCTTTGATGTCGTTCCTTAGTCCCTTCATATTTTCTTCCATCAGCTTCCTCATCTCACGGATTAACTCCTTTATTTCCTCCATTTCTTTCTCTTCCTTCCTCTTTTCCCTTTCCACTGTTGCGCTGTTACCACTTTTTTCCTCTTCTACCATTTTCACGTCCGGCGATCTTATTATTTTCTTCCCTTTTTCAAATACTCTTTGCAGTTCTTTCGCTTCTTCTTCTTCCCTTTCTCTTTTATTCATTCCCTTCTTCTGTTTACTTTATCTGCCTTATTTTCCGTTTTTTTTTACACGTCCTCAATTCAGTGTTTAATATTTCTTCCAATTATACAAATAAATGTACCTATTTCAATGGTAATTTTATATATAATATAAATATACGGGTCAAAGGTCACCACGATATCTACTTATTGTATACAAATACTAACACTAAACACTAATCACCACTTCCTTCAACTATAGACTTTTTTGTTGTCACTGTTCCCTCTTTATTACGCTATAAAAAACCACGTATTTAATACTAAAAGCGAGAGCTTGTAAATTCACGTTGTTTAATCTTGCCAAGCAAAACACAATCCGGACTTCCATTACACTTAGGACAAACAGTTGACAAAGACTCTGCTCTTCTTTTTGGACTATTATTTTAAACGGTTGTTCATTTTGTGAATTATTTTTACCCTGCGACAGTTCCAAAGTCTCAACTAAATCTGCACGGTTGCGCAAAAATTGAAGAAAGTGGTCATTTAATTACATCATTTTTGTCTAAATTTCCCTTAAATTCCTCCCATTCTCTATAAGTTTTAAAATTCAATTTCTGCGCAATAATATAAATTAACAAAGTATCCAATGTATGACAGGTTCATCTAATGATTCTAACGCTTGAAGGTTTTTATTTAATTGATCTATTAATCTCTTTATGGTAACAGACGACTCTTTTTTAATTGAATCCAAATTAAATAATGCTGCCACATGATTTTGGATGAGCAATCGCTTATTGTCAAATCTTTCACACAAATGATTCCATGCTACAGCATAGTTCTTAGCTGAGAACTGAACAGAACGTATAATTATCGCAGCTGATCCTCTAATGATGTCCTTAGATAATGAAATTTATTTATTTTATCAATGTCCTCATTAGAGTGAATGAGGCTAATAAAAGTATCACGAAATTCAAGCCAGTTTTCATATGATCCACTGAACTTAGGCAGTTGAATTGTAGGCAATTTAAGAAGCTTCTGATTATTGACATGAGAACATTCACTATTCGGACTAATATTAATATCTGTATTTAATGTTTGATGAAATTCTCTCCCAACAAGCCTTGAGCTTGTGACAAAGATTTATAATGTAATGACTCAAAACTGCTACGCTCAGTAACTTGTGAAGGTGAGTGATCTGATATATATTCCAACTGTAGCTGTACATCATCATATTGTTCATACAAAGTTTCTATCTTACCAATTCGCACTTGCAACTTCCGTGCATCAGCAGCGCTAATGGTTTTACTAAAAGTTTGTAAATAATTTGAAAATGCAGTCAAACGGCCTTTGAAACTGCCTCTCTTTTTAATTAATTCCTTTTCCTCACTCATTTTGGAAAACTTTATCTGGAAACTATAATAATTTAAACATATAAATCTGGGTAAACAATTATTAGACTAAGGTAAAAAAGCACCATATTACGGCCTATACCTGCAACATTCAACTTATTTACCATATATTAAGAAACTTGGTGGAGATTTTGAATTTTCGTATCCTTTGTTTTAATATGACATGTTTTTTCACGAAACTAAACCACAACAAGGTTGGAATAATATTTTGTGACTGCTAAAAAAAATATTTTTTGTGGATCGGTAATTTTCCCTAATTCCGGCCTAAGCATAAACGTTAGAACTTAATTTCGACTTAGGGTGAATCTTATTCCGGCTTTTTCCTGTTGATAGACTTTAAGGCTAATTTAAGTACTTACAACATAAACCAGTAACAAAAATATTTATTTCGCATTACAAAGTGAAAAAACATGACCAAATGTCAACACATAAGTACTAACTATATAATGTATCTACTAAAGTAATAATTACTATAACTATTGTTAACTAATCGTAGTGTGATGTTGATCTAACAAGGTAGATAAATATAAAAATGCTATAAACAAATAAAGTAATGGTTATGCTATACAAATACAATGAGATAAACAAACATGGCAAATGCTTATAAACGAACTTCCCTTTCCCCTTTTTTGTTTTTCCTTTCCCACTGAACCACCTATGAGAATTCACTTGGCATTTGCCTTTCCCACCACCCGTTCTTTTTCTTTTAACGATGTCTCTTGTAATCACTCTACGTCCTGCTCCTGACATACTCCCAAACTTGATCTTTATTCTTTATGCCCGCCACATTCCAGAACAGTATCTTTAGTTCATCCATCCCTTCCTGTAGTTTTCCTTTACTTTCCTTGGTTCCTTTTTGGTTCTTTCCCTTTCCTTTGCTTTTGTCCATTTCGCTGCCTTCGTCATCCTCCTTTCCCTCTCCTCCCGCTTCTTTTAGTTTTTGGTCTTTGTATATCCCTTCTATCTCCCTTTCTCTGCTTAGCTCCTTCGCCTCTCATTCCATACGTATCTTTCCCATCCATCTCCATTTTTCTGTATCCTCCCATACTTTTCTTTCCCGCTTTCTTTCCGCGCCCTGTTTCGTATTTGTTTTTGTACACTCTTTCTTCCCTTGTTAGATCGTGGTTTTGCAAATTCCTGTACCCTTCAGTTTCTCTTCTTGCTAATCTTCTGTTTCTCCTCCCATCTCTCCATTTCCACCACCACTCTCATTTTCCTTCTCCGTGTTTATCCCAACGCTTTTCTACTTAGACTCTTCAGAATCCCTTGCAGCTCTTTCTGTACTCCTTGCATCTCCACCCTTTACACGATGTTATTCTTCCTTTCCTTCTTCATCATCGTCTACTTTTCTTTCTAATTTCATTCTCTTTATCAATTCGTGTTTTTCCACCTTCCATTCCTTTTCCTGTCTTCCATTTGTTCTTTCATTTCTTTGATGTCGTTCCTTAGTCCCTTCATATTTTCTTCCATCAGCTTCTCATCTCACGGATTAACTTTTATTTCCTCATTTCTTTCTCTTCCTTCCTCTTTTCCCTTTCCACTGTTGCGCTGTTACCACTTTTTCCTCTTCTACCATTTTCACGTCCGGATCTTATTATTTTCTTCCCTTTTCCAAATACTCTTGCAGTTCTTTCGCTTCCTCTTCCCTTTCTCTTTATTCATTCTCTTCCTGTTTACTTTATCTGCCTTATTTTACGTTTTTTTACACGTCCTCAATTCAGTGTTTAATATCTCTTCATTTTCAAATAAATGTACCTATTTCAATGGTAATTTTATATAAATGTAAATATAAATATACGGGTCAAAGGTACCACCATATCTACTTATTTTATACAAATACTAACACTAAACTAATCACCACTTCCTTCAACTATAGACTTTTTGTTGTCACTGTTCTCTTTATTACGCTATAAAAACGTATTTAATACTAAAAGCGAAGCTTGTAAATTCCGTTGTTTAATCTTGCCAAGCAAAACACAATCCGGACTTCATTACACTTAGGACAAACAGTTGACAAAGACTCTGCTCTTTTTTGGACTATTATTTTAAACGTTGTTCATTTTGTGAATTATTTTACCCTGCGACAGTTCCAAAGTCTCAACTAAATCTGCACGGTTGCGCAAAATTGAAAATTATTTTAATTACATCATTTTTGTCTAAATTTCCCTTAAATTCCTCCCATTCTCGATAAGTTTTAAAATCCAATTTATGCGCAATAATATAAATTAACAAAGTATCCCAGTGTATGACAGGTTCATCTAATGATTCTAACGCTTGAAGGTTTTTTATTTAATTGATCTATTAATCTCTTTATGGCAACAGACGACTGTCTCTTAATTAAATCCAAATTAAATTATGCTGCCACTTGATTTTGGATGAGCAATCGCTTGTTGTCAAATCTTTCACACAAAAGATCCCATGCTACAATATAGTTCTTAGCTGAGAACTGAACAAAACGTATAATTATCGCAGCTGATCCCTCTAATGATATCCTTAGGTAATGAAACTTATTTACTTTATCGATGTCCTCGTTAGAGTGAATGAGGCTAATAAAAGTATCACGAAATTCAAGCCAGTTTTCATTTGATTCACTGAACTTAGGCAGTTGAATTGGCAATTTAACAAGCTTATGATTATTGACATGAGAACATTCACTATTCGGACTAATATTAATATCTGTATTTAATGTTTGATGAATTTTCCCAACAAGCCTTGAGCTTGTGACAAAGATTTATAATGTAATGACTCAAAACTGCTACGCTCAGTAACTTGTGAAGGTGAGTATCTGATATAATTCCAACTGTAGCTGTACATCATCATATTGTTCATACAAAGTTTCTATCTTACCAATTCGCACTTGCAACTTCCGTGCATCAGCAGCGCTAATGGTTTTACTAAAAGTTTGTAAATAATTTGAAAATGCAGTCAAACGGCCTTTGAAACTGCCACTCTTTTATTTAATTCCTTTCTCACTTATTTTGGAAAACTTTATCTGGAAACTATAATAATTTAAACATATAAATCTGGGTAAACAATTATTAGACTAAGGTAAAAAGCACCATATTACGGCCTATACCTGCAACATTCAACTTATTTACCATATATTAAGAAACTTGGTCGAGATTTTGAATTTTCGTATCCTTTGTTTTAATATAGACATGTTTTTTCGCGAAACTAAACCAGAACAAGGTTGGAATAATATTTTGTGACTGCTAAAAAAAATATTTTTTGTGGATCGGTAATTTTCCCTAATTCCGGCCTAAGCATAAACGTTAGAACTTAATTTCGGCTTAGGGTGAGTCTTATTCCGGCTTTTTCCTGTTGATAGACTTTAAGGCTAATTTAAGTACTTACAACATAAACCAGTAACAAAATATTTATTTCGCATTACAAAGTGAAAAACATGACCAAATGTCAACACATAAGTACTAACTATATAATGTATCTACTAAAGTAATAATTACTATAACTATGTTAACTAATCGTAGGTGATGTTGATCTAACAAGGTAGATAAATATAAAATGCTATAAACAAATAAAGTAATGGTTAGTATACAAATACAATGAGATAAACAAACTTGGCAAATGCTTATAAACGAACTTATTTCAATGTCTTCATTTGGGACTAAATAGTGACCTCTTATTTGCAGCCTGAGGAGTACCTATGATTGAAAATTCGAATTTTACCAGAGAATGTCATCAAGGCTCTCCAATGCAACCCTTCTCGTAGATTAAAATGACAAAATCATTTTCTGAAAACTCTTTCCTTAATTTCAGATGCTGGTTGATTATTTTCCATGTTTTCTTACATCTTTTACTGATTTGGTTTTTCGCTTTCGTCGACCTTCGCATGTTCTTTTTACTGTTATTATTTTTCCATTCTTGTCAAATTTTTCGGCTAACTTTGCATCCTTATTCGATTTTGCCTTGTTTTGTTTTATATGTCTATCCTGTTTCTTTTCTGTTTCAGTTAAAATACACTTTTCTTTTATGTTTTTTTCGTTCGTGCTAGTCTTTCCTACTACCTTTTTTGTGTTCGTTTTTGCCTCGTTTTGTTTTGCAAGTCTCTCTTTTCTTTTTTCTTCTTTAGCCTCTTTTGCTGCCTCGGTGCATCTTTGGTATCCCATGAATTCATCTGATATAGCCACAACAGGTGTTAGTTTCTTTGTAACACGTTTTATGGCATCCGATTTGGCTTTTTTGGGGAAATAGTCCTTAAATGGGGTGGGAAATTTAGGTGGTGTCATAAAATATGCTTCTTTTTTATCCTGATCGCTTGATGCCTGAGATTTGTGACTAGAATTGTTTTTGAGAATAAATTGTTCTGGTTCTTTAAGTGAAAATGCTGTGATCAATGTGTGTGATAGAGTTGTTTCAGAAGGATAATTTTTTAATAATACCGCCTGAGTACTTGAACTGGGTGCTTCTGTCAAGAAAGTTGAAGAATTATTGAGTGGAAATTTATCCACAGTTGAAAATTCGTTGGCTTTTGAACAAGAATTTATAATATCAGGTGCTACAGCTAATGGTGATAATGGGTTTTTTAAATGTGTTGGCTTTTTGAGGAGGTGTAAAGTGAACATTATTATTATTTTGTAGACCAAAGTTTTCTTTGTCGTTACTGTTGTTGAGGTTATCCAAAAATGTAACAGTTTCAGGGAGTATGCTGTTCTTTGGATATTCCACTCTTACAATCTCAACCTTTTGTATGAGGTTTGTGTCTGACTCATTTTTATCAAGAAAGTTACTGTCCAACTCTAAAATCCCATCATCTCCAATGTTAAAAATACCGATCTCGTTGTCGTCCAAGTTATTTATTAATGTTGAATCCCCCAGCAACAGTTCATCATTTTCATTATCAGTCATGGGATCGTCGCTCTGCGAATCGCAGCTGTTATTGTTCGGATGGTGAATATCCTCGATTTCTTCAATTTCCATATTGTTGGCAGCAAAACTTAGCGCCTCATCGTTTCTTAATTCCTCAGGCTGTGTAGTACTTGAATACGTTTTCCAAAAGTTGAGCAGCCGTTGATACGACTGATCTCCCAGCCAATGTGTTCCTGGATTATTCTTGAATTGGTTGAGAGTATCAGTTCAAAGTCTTTGCTGAATTGTCGAGTATTGCATTCTGATGCAATTGGAGTTTGTTGAACTAATATTTGATTTTTGTTTGTTTTCAATTTTTCAAATCTAACATTTTCTACATTAAAAGGAAAGAGTCCTGTACAAACAAAAGAGTTTCTAGCTTTAGAGTTTTATCAAAACATTCCTTAACTAGTGAAGAAAAATCAGTTCTTTTGATTTTTGCGTGATTGTTTTTTATTCTAAAATTATGTACGACTTTCCTCCACTCTGCTTTTACTGGACGATAAACAGCCACATCTAATGGCTGCATGACATGAGTGGAATTAGGAACTAAAGCGACCAAAATGATTCCGTTTTCTTTGCAAAATTCGCTAAGAGCCAACGAAATGTGACTAGTATGGCCATCCAGAAAAAGAACAATGGGCCTTTGAGTATGGTTTTAATTTAGCCACTTGTAGTCATCCAGCCACTTTCAGAAATGCCAACGCGCCATCCTCTCGGCATAGTTTGAACTATGTTTGTCGGTAACCTAGATTTATATGGAAAAAGAACCATGGGTGGTGGGATTTTCCCATCTGCAGCGACGGTAGCTAACAGTCAGGCATTCTTTGTCGTCATTTGATACACGGTTGTGAACTGTTTTGGTACCTCTCTTAACTAAAACATATTTTTCGGTTGGTGACAGAAAGAATGCAGTCTCGTCACAATGAAAAATCCTGCTGTTATCTTGTAGAACATGCGTTAGGTTGTTTTCATTAAAATACGATGTAACCTTTTCAAACCAGTTGCGTATCATATCTTCTGTCACCGATGCACGGCTTGATGTGAGATTTTGTGACATACGGCAGGTGATCTCTGGGTTTCTTCTAAGAAACCCATCATACCAGTGCTTTTCTGGTATCACGTGTTTAAATATATGGGTCGTTCAAATTTTGTACTAGAGTTCAGTGTTCAACAGAGTCTTTTGATGAAACCAGCATCCCAGATAGTGAACCCATTGAACATCATTTTATTCTTAGTTTCGTGAGTACAGTCGGCTTTCCACAGTTTTCATATGAGTACTTTTTGTTCTTTTTTAAAGGTCTCTAAACGTCTTAAACGTTTTGGTATCTATAAATTGGGATGCTCGATAAACGGACATTCCATTTTCAATGTCTTTTGCAAGTTTTAGTGTTGCCTGAAATTTTTCTTTTAAGTTTTATTTCTGGTTTTCCTTTTATTTATACTAGGCGTCATTTTTAAAAGTAAACAAAACTGTCCTAAGAACAACTTTAAATACGTGGCTGCAATTATATCAGGAATCAAACTGTACCTAATTCGCCTTTTTAAATTCAATGACAGAAAAGTTCTGACATTTACTAGATAAAAAATTAATGATACTTTTGCTTCCAAGACTTAAAATATTATCTCTCTACAGGGACTAAATGTGGCATTTATTGCCTAGGATTAAATATGGACTGAACCCTAGAGTTCATTGACAGATGTCAAACTTCAAATATTTTATTACCTTTTGTAAAACATTAACATTAATATTATTACAATTAATAAATATCGGACGATTGATTTCCGAAACGATACTGCTGGATGTAGTTGAACTTTTCCAAATGAAGTCCTGTGGGCTTCAGATTGGAGAGGGTCCTGAAGTGAGGTAGCTGGTGTTTTTGATCACTCCACCTCCAAAAATTTTTTCGGCGGTAAGTATTATTCAGGGTTTTCCAAATACTCTTCTGCAACAGTTGCAGACTTCCATCCCCATGTCTTTTAAAACGTCAACAGTCGCACCTGAATCAGCTAGTAGAGATGCAGAGGTTCGCCGCCAACAATGTCTTGTATATGACAACGCATCTGGTAGGTTTAAGAATGTTGCAACTTTCTGGGGCAATTTTCCAAATATATTCTTTCCTAAAGGTTGCACTGTCACTGCTTGTTAACGTAACGAACAAAAATCTTGAATGGGAGTTTCGGCTTTTCTCAATGACATATTTCTTGCAGATTTTTGTATAACTAACGATAGTTTTATCTGAATCTTTTACAACGAAGTTCCTCTCTGTTCCATTTTGGTAGCTCTAATGTTAACAAGAAGTCTGTTGCCCAAATCAGTCACTTCATTAATTGACAATTGACTAATTCAAGTCCTCACAAGCCTACACCAAATATGAGTACCTACAAAAAATCATTTTAAAGTAGGTACAATGATTTTTGGACATACTCACTTTTGTCATTAAAAATGTGTCATCTGAAGCTTCCTTTAGAAACGTATCAATCTGTTCTATAGTTAGTGCCTTTGACTTCTTCGCTTTGTAACCTAAATTTTTCCTTTTCAGAAGCGTCGTCAATTCGTGGAATTTACTTATTTCAACATTATGTTTAACGTTAAGCATAGTTTTTAACATTGAATACTGGGCCCACAATGTAGAAGCAGCAAATCTGTTTACTTTTCCATTAAAAAATACCAGCAAAGCATCTTCGTTAAAATTTGTAATTTTCTTTTCACAGCACCACTTTAAAAATATATCATACTCTTTATCGTAAATTTTACGAGATTTGGAAGGCAGTAAGTCTTCTAAAGTCTCTTCAGCGGCTTTTTCGATATCAAATTCGTCGTACATATTTATTACCCTTTTGTAAAAATTTTTTCAATTTTGGCTACCGCTGTTTACTAATTCCCATGCCAAACGACTGTTTTTTTTTTCAAATAGCAAGATTTCTAGATAATTTTATACAAATTTGTCACATTGACACGAACAAATTCGGAATTATTGTACTAAATACTTTGGAAGTGCAAAAAATAGCGTATATACTTCGGGACCAAAGTGCCTAAATCCCTTGAGTGGTTGTTGCCCTCGGGCTTCGTCCTCGAGGCAACAAACCCCACTCGCGGCATTAAATGCTGCACTTTGGTCCCTCTATATATAATACACTATTGTACCATTTATTAACACATAAGTATAATGATTTTAAAAAAAAAAAAACATTTTTTCTCTTAAAATAAGGTAAAACCTTGTTATTATTCTCCACAAAATTTTTATTAGTATTTAGATTTGGGGATGCGATATATGCGATTTTTTTTCGAAATCATAGGCCGGAATATGATTACATCATACATAAACGAACAGAAAAAATATATACATAAACAAAGTTTTTTTTGCCTTTAAACGAAAGTTAAAATGTGAATTAAAAATAGTTTCAAAAACAACCTATATACGGCCCATAGGCCGTAATTAACATCAGGAATCAAAATTGGAATCTAATTCCGGCCTATTTTCAAAACGAGATTATTATTAGAAAAATCGAAAAAACAAATTAAAAACAATGAAAAAAATCGTGCTTTAACACTTGTCACCGTACTGGTTTAAAAACTTAATTTTTACAATACCTGATTCCGTTGTTTTATTGAAAACACCAAGGCGTATCACAAAATCATATATACCAAAATGACGTCCTTTCAGTACTTTTAGTACTAAACTGAGATGCTCCGGCTTGAAAGCGATATTCACTCCTACGGGCGACACTCGCCATACCCTTTTGGCCTTTCCGAACTTCCAAACAAACGTGCAACCGCACAAGTAGCGGCAAATTTAAATATATTGGGCCGATTTTAAAGAAGAATTGGAACTTAGTAAATAGATCGGAATAAGGTGCCAAATTTCGATGGGCCGTAATATGGTGCTTTTACCTTATTACTTAAAAACTAATGACAATTACAATGACTAAATACAATTATTTTTCAGTGACGGTTCCTTTACATTAATAATTGGCACACATTGATACACATATAAGTTATAACATCAGGCACAATAATATTGGTAGCAAATAGCAGGATTAATGATATTACCCATGTCTTAAGTAATAACATTTACAAACAAAAATTGTGAAATATTGGTGTGTTATTCTTCTTCTAATTCATTCCTTCGATATTACAATTTTAATGTTCTTGACTTCTCCAACTAATAATTATTATATATAATAATTGTTATACGTGCGTAATTTCTAGATTATATCCGACTTCGCTTAAGGACCATGTTGTGAAGACCGTCGTCTTTTCGAACCCATTAATGTTATAAATAACCTCCGTTGAATGACTTTCATAATTTTCTTCAGTTTAATCAACAAACTGCCTTTCAGCTTTCAAAATATTTATTAATTATTTATAATGTTAGTAAAATCTCAAAAGTGACGTTAGTGACTTTTTTTTTGTTTACCTAAATAACGACACCGAAAATAAACATCTATTTAATACTGTTGATCGTCAAAATCGATGGAGTGTTAATGTGTATGGTGGAATTATTGGCAATCATGTTATTGGTCCTTATTTTTTCGATGGCACGTTAAGTGGTCAAAAATTCCTTTGATTTTTAAATAGAGACTTTTGGGAACATTTAGAAAATATTCCTTTAAATATTAGACAAAGTATGTGGTTGCAATTAGATGGAGCACCTGCACTTTCTCACGCGCTGTTAGTGAATATTTAAATAGGAAGTTCCCTGATAACTGGATTGGGAGAGGTAGACCAATTGCCTGGCCACTTAGATCTCCTGAACTAACATCCATGGATTTCTTCTTTTGGGGGTATATCATATCAAAAATTTAGTTTACAGCACACCTCCCACCACTGCAGATGATATGAAAAGAAGAATCAGAAATGCTTTTGAGACAGCCACCCCTGATATGTTGCAAAACGTAAGATGTTCGTTGGAAAAAAGAATAACACTGTGTACTCAAGAAGATGGGCATCATATCGAACATTCATTTTAATTTTTTTTTAATTTTTTGAGCAAATTATCACACCACATAAATAAAATTTTGGTTTCCATTGTGCTCATGCTTTCTATCCTTACTCTGTGAAACTGTTGCATAATGTAGATTAAACTAAACATCGCAATAGAGTTTAAGTAACTTTATAAACGTTTAAATTAAAATTACTATGATTTGAATTTGAATACATTAGCCAAAAATCATTAAGAGTGGACGTTTAGGGAGGATATTTCAATCTACAAATGATACAAGGACAGACAAATTCAAAAAATTATTAAATAAGTTGAAAATTTGAAGGTTTAGGTACAGGAAACCTTTATAGAAGTTGAAAGGTAATTAAGTAAGCTAAACGATAAGCGTATAAAATACAGGGTGTTCCATTTAAAATAAGCCGAATATTTCAGTATGAATGTTCCTTATGAAAGTGTTACGTATTTTTTATGTAAAATGTATACAGGATGTGTCATTCAAAAAATTTGATATGCCTCTTTTTTGGAGCAACCTTTATATTTAAAAATATTTTCAAAATGTTGCTCATATTGACTTACATAATACCGCCGTATTAGAAATTAACGATTATGTGCTGCTTCGCCGTAGAACTCCGTGGCGTCGGTTGTGATTCACCCTGTATAATTCATGTTATATTTACACAAAATGTTTTAATACATTTGCACTTCATTTTCAACCCCTTCTGTTGGTGTAGCTTAATTCTTAAATATATGAATTTCCGTTATGAGATGTGCTTAATAATTCAACATATATATATATGTTATATTTTTGAGCCAAAAACATAAGTACTGAATTTATTTGAAACGTTACATCTAATATTGCATAACTTTGGTTCCAAATATATACACAATATACACAAAAACACTATCCCACAAACACATACCCCAGGAACCATAATCAACTGTGTGTGGTGGATAGTGGATAAGCTCCATTCATCATCACTAGGACAGTGGCTATTACACAACATTACTGTGCTGTAACACCGCCACTACTACGACACAGCCGAGAGCTATAGAGTCCCAAACCTAAAAAAGGTGGGCTGCAACCCACCCTGACATGGCCTGTCCGTCAAGCGATCCAGCACCATGAGGACAGTCGCTCATAAATCCAAGGGACCGCAAAAGCGCTGTACAGTTTTAATTTTTCCAAGCTTCCGCTCCGTGATTGGTGAGGTATCACCTACACCAACCATCACCTATGACACATTCGCTCAAACATGAGGGACAAGCCTAATGACGCTGGGAGTCCGGTACCCGTGTCTCACGTGACTCCTTCCAACCCAGCGCCCGCTTCCTGGTTTCGACCTCATTCATACCGAAGAAATATAAAACAATATACTCACTAAAAAATAATAAATAAAAGAAATAATGTCTAATCTCGTAGCATAAGTAAAATAAGATCATCTTCAATCCGTATCATAATCAGAATTCCTATCTAAGTTACCCTAGCCTATGAGAACTTAACCCACTAACGTATATCCAATATCTAAATACATACATACGCAATAGATATAACTATAATGACCACAAATTAAAACAAAACTCTATCAAACAATCATACTGAAACGTGAGGAGGGGCAAGGCAAAACAACTAAACTAACATTATGGCAACTTTTTATGGAATTTTCCATGAATAAAAATAAAAATTTACAAAATAAACAAAACGCCCACCACACACTCACATCACTCCAAAATAAAGTAGTCATAAATCATCAATGGGCGTCAGTACGGTTTCTCCTACTGCACTCGACTAGCGGTGGGAGATACCGTTCCTAACCGCTCCTTCCATACCCCTTTGGTTAGTCGCCTCTTACGACAAGCCGTTGGCCTCTGCTGTAGGAAAATTCTTAGGCCGTCCCTACACATCAAACAAAATAAACACAACTTTGTTCCATATACACTCACTACTAATAAATAAAATGATGCTGAATTCCGGATAACAAAAACAAACAAAATAGTTTCACTTCATTGTCTAAGCACAAGGTGAGATAATGACCTATATATATATATATATATATATATATATATATATATATATATATATATATATATATATATATATATATATATATATATATACACTAGAAAATATGAGAATGTTTTATTGGTAAATTTATTTAAAATAAAGATATGCTGTACAGAATTTGTTTATGCATGTTATTAATAAAGATTACTTAAATCTAGTCAAATTTTAAATATACTTTACACACACTTTCTTTATTATACATCAGATAATAGTTATAGAGGCAGTGCACCATCGTGATGAGACTTTACTGAATAATTTTCAAAACTTGTAATATTGACTAATGATTCATGTTTCCAAGTTTCTTATATTAAATATTGCAAGAAACCTCACTTTGTATGCTGAAAATGCTTTATATTATATATTGCAAATCGTACAAATTAATGTATACATATTAACCATTTTGTTTTTTCAGTTTCTTCATCGTCTCAACCTCAAACCGTTTCGCTTATGCAGATCGACTGTGAGGTATTAGACACCCACTTATTGCATGTAGACTATGGAGCAATCCCTCAACATTTGCGGGCACATAGCAATACTACTCAAGAGCCATACAGGTCTGATCACATGTATCACGGCATGAATAGTACTAATAAAAAGTTTACTATCAAAAAAACTTATAAACCATACTTTATGCGTAAAAATTACATAAAGCATAAAAATACCACAAATCAATACAAAAATACGTATCGTAATGAAAGTCATAAATTAACGTAAGTACAAAAATTTTTTATACTGAAGCGTGTTTAATATATTGTGTTTAAATGTTGAATTTATATTTTGTTAAAGCTTTCGGTTAAGTTTTAAAGTAGATTGTTTTATTGTACACAGTTAATACATTACAAACTAAGTTAATGTATATATGAAACTGTATAGATTAATTTTTTTATTTTTTCAAATTGAAGTAATAATAAATAGGAAGGTTTAATAATTTTTATAAATAGATTAGAGTGGATACTACTTTTTCAATTTATTCCAATACTTAATGCACTGACGAAGTATTTATTAAATGCAGGATGTACACGATCTGCTGGGACAAAATGTTTAAAGTGTCAGTATTAAAATTATACCTCTGATATCTTAATTTCAATTAAATTTTTTTTATATATGAGTTTTATAGTGAAACATTTCCTTGGTAAATTTCAAGGCATCAACAAGAGAATTCCACTCATATTTCGTAGACCAATCAGAATTATGCATGTATTCAAAATGAGCCAAACAGGGAAAAACCGGATTTCCTTGTATGAATTCTCATGCCAAATAACGCTCGTGCAAGTAGATTGGTGTATATTTATCTTCTATTCGATAATGGTTTTTGGAGCCACAAAGACTACTCGTTCAAGCAATTCTGAACATTGATAATCAACAAATCGTTCATTATTTAAATTGGATGTAGTCTACGGCAACTACATGGTCAGTCATGTTAATGCTTACGACAAATCTGTTTGGAGGATACTTGAATAAGACTTGCTTGTGGATCACGAATTAGTTTAAAATGAAGTTCCTTAATTGCCTTTTTTAAGAGTAAAAATTTTTTGTATTGTTTTCACGTTATGTGCAAAGCACCATAAATAAAGTATTGTTTTTGCGAACAAATTTAACGTCGACTTTTCAATAGATTTACACATTTTCAGCATTTAGACATGTGTCTGTAGCCTCGATAAATTAAAAAATACATAACCGATTTTAATAAAACTGTATATTTAGAATTACTTTTTACAATATCTCGGTTCTATCAAGTTTTGGTTACATTGTATTTATTCATAATGGAAGTAAATAGAAGACATTAAAGTACATTTTGATTGAATAATCTGAAAACTCATTATTAAATTGAAGCTACAACCTGTTATTAAATAACAAATTGAATTTGAGGATATGCTTTCTTAATGAATGTTTTCTGTAGGGTAATAATTAAACCCTATAAAATCAATTGCCTAAAGCACTTCTTGTGAATATTGAAAAATCCAACTTTATTGCGAAATGTATAGACAACTTTTTTAAAAATAATTTAATTTTAGATTAGTTTTTCTTATGAAATTTTGTTATGCGAAACTAAATACGTTTTAAAAATGTAACTGCCTGTTTCACTTGGATCATGGTTCTATTGAGGTAACTGTTTTCGGTTCTACATTTATTTCTGCATTTATTATCGTTTCAGTAATGAGCTTAAGTAACTTTTCCTGTTGATACTGAACCTGAATTAACAACCTTTATTTAAACATTCCGAATTTTGTATTGGTAATGAAGTTTTCTATGGTATATGTAACTCTTGTAATAATCCTAACTTTTTCATATTGACGATTCCAACTCTTATTTCAAATTTGATTTCTACTACAGTTACTTTAGCACTTATTTCTTTCTTTTGAATTTTGTTATGAATAGAGTTTTTAAATTATCCTGTTTCCTCTGAATCCCTGTTTCTATTGAGTAACTTTTTTTCTCATTTATTTTGCATTTTATCTTTTCCATATCTGATCCTTAGCACAATTTCCTATCCAGTATCGTTTGCTATGATCCAATAATGTCAATCGTTCTCATTAGTTGGTGTTTAACAAATATTCATTGATCCACCTCTCCTTCTAAAACAAGAGTCCAGTCTTTGGTTTTTTTTACCAGTAAACTGGTTTCTGTCTCTTTGTATTTTATATATCTGAAGATTCTTTTTCTGCATGCTGTTGTAAGTTTCTCCACAAATTATATATGGAGGTATTTTGTATTGGATCTAACTATTCACTTACACTGGAAAGAGAAAGTTTTAATTTCTCGATTGTAGTTTTTTACAAATAAATTGTTCAATAAAATTCAAATGGTGTTAATTAAATTCAATATTCTTAAGGGTTTGTTGGTTTGCAGTTACCAGTTTACTATAATACATAGCATTTGCGTCGAAAGGAAATAAGCCGCAAGTTTTAAAGGCATTTTGCACCATTTTAGGCGTAATGGCGTCTTTAATTACGTGTATCTTTCAATAACGATTGTCAAAAATCAATGTTTATAATCAATTTCTAAGTTTTTGGTTTAGTTACGTTCTATATCTAATTCTGAAGAATAAGCCAAGTTTAAGGCTTTTCAGCCAGTTTGTAAGTGGTTTTAATTACGATCCATATAGATGCAAATTCGAAACAAACTAATTAATATGATTCCTTTTTCTGAACAAAAGTTGCTAAGATACAATGCAAGTGCGTCTACATAAAATATTACAGGCAACGGTATATTATTTTTAAGAATCCATGGATAAAAAGTGTTTGACATATATTCAAAAAAAACTTTCATCTGTCATCCAACCAGATTCCAAGTTTCCCAGACCCCCAATTGTTTGGCATTAGTGCAACAACACTTTGTACAATCCGTTCATATGGGAACATCACCATAGGAGAGGCTAATTCTCCAGCCGCGTTTGCTGTAAAAATAAAAGTCTAATAAATATCTCAAATAAATACTAAGAGCTCTAGAATCAAAAGCTCATATAGAAGACAATTATCTGTAATAAGAGTTGATAAATATTCCCTCTCGTTGTTGGCTTCCTTTGAGTGCCAGAGCTTTAGATCCTTTTGGACATAAGAAAAATTTTGTTTCATCTGTGTTAAAGATTCGCCTAGGATCTTTTGTAACCTCCATAAAATTTCCGCCTTGATAATATTTTTTGATTTCTAAAAACCATTTTCTAAGACTCTGTTCGGTTATTTGAGCCCTAACCTGAACCGAATTTTTTCATTCTTGTAGAGATGTCCTTATATCGGCGCAGAAAGCCTTCATATCAGTGATTTATAATTTTTTTTTGTTTAAAATTACATATACACATTCAAGAAGCTGTTCTTTGGTTACAGGGAATCCCACTTTAGCCACTTCTACTATCCATTTTGCTAAGATATGTTTTGATAAAACAGTAGGGGCTGAAGCTTTACACTGAACTCTACGTGTCCGAATTAAATTATTATAATCTTACCTGAAAATAATACGAAAATCGGTTACACTTATAACACAACCGAGGTTTCTATGCACTGTCAATTTCATCTATCCGTTACAACTAATGCGTTCGTTTGGCAAGAGTGACGTTTCAAGTATATTATAACCAAATTATCATAGATGACTCCACATGCATTGCATAGTCATTTTTTATACTGTGATCTTATTTTACCAGTTAACATGGAAAATGTCCGTATTTGGTACATTTACCTTATCAATCGGTCACCATTTGTTTGGTGTCAGACAAACTTTAACTGTTAACGTCGTTCGTGCATTTTGAATTTTTGTTTATAAAAAGTGAATTAAACACAGTTTTATTTTTACGTTGTTACAATGGTAGTGCATTCAACCTGTACAACCCGTGGTGAAAGTAAGGAAGAAGGAGTTACATTCCACAGGTAAAATATAAACTAAACCACATGCCTATAAATCATAAAATATTTTTCAACTGGCTGATATTTTAAGAGAATTATTTCAAGTTTTGATAGTAACATAATTAATATATAATATAATTAATGATTCATCAACATTTTAAAATGAGCAGTTGCAATTTTCATTGAAAATCTGAAAATATTAACCTTTCTTACTTTTATGTATTTTCATTCCCTAATATGACAGACAGAGAGGACCTATTTCTCCCTTCTTTCAACATTTTGGTGCCGAATAGTCTCATATTAGTATCCGGAATTAGGCTTTGTTGGGTTAAAGTATTTTATTTCACACACACACTATAAACAAATAAACCCTTACTGTAAATATAAACATGTTCATAACTACCTTGGGAGTTATACTAAGCACTTACTCCCTCTAATGTAAAATAAACCGACAATTGTCGGATTTGTCATATCCTTTTTTATACTTTGGTTCCGACTTTGTCGGTAGTAGTGCGGTACGAGCTTTCTCAGGCTTTTGCAACAAATTGCCTGAAATCTGAAGTCTCTCCAGGTTTTCATTCATTTAATAAATTTGACAAATATTTACAAACTTGTAAGTGGATATATGCATGGTAACCATGACTACTTAATTTTTAATTTTATAAACATTTGGTTTTTATATTTCATGTTTTATGAAATAAAATTATTTATCTATCACGTGAGTTATGTATGTTAATTACCTCGGACAGATTGCAATATGTTGCTCTCTGTAATTAACATCCTCATATCTCCCTTGATACATAAATAACTATAACATATTTAACAAACGTAATCATAATTTCGTTACGCATACAGGGCGTCTGCAAGTTGGTAACTATAGTTAGCGTTTTCTCCCAAGTACATTTTTCAAGGCCTTCAATTACGGGAAGTATAAAAAAATTAATTTCTTTATTGATTACAGTTCGAAAATTTATTAAGTAGGAAAAGAAAAATATGTTTCTTTGAATTTTTACCTTTTATTATCGAAATATTTAATTGCGCTCAAATGAATAAGTAACAAAAATGTATGCGGAAATACCAAACACATCTAAGGCAACTTTTTCCGCTATTTTCAAATGCGCAAACAAACTTTTAAGTCTGATATACAGGGTATTATTTACGTGCAAAAGATACAGAGTGGTTCACAAGCTATCAACAATTAAAAGATTGAGCAAAATTGATAGATATCTCTGAATCTTGCGTATAAAGAATCTAAAACTCATTCAATAAAGGTTATTTAGAATCACCTGGGCGTCACCTAACGTATGCGCATTTTCTAATGAAGCACCCTGCATAAGGTTTATGATGTGTTTATTCACCGGTACCGTACCGGTTACTAAGAAGCTAATTACCGGTACCCAAATGTTGTATAAAACTTTGTTGAGTAGCGTTCGAAGTTATCAATTGAACATTATTTTACATAGTATATAAATAAATAAAAAAATAATAATAGTAATGGTAATAATGAGTATATTAAATATATTTTAATTTCAATTTAGGTTCAATTTAAAAAAAAAACAAGAATGAATTTTTCAAAATACGTCTATTTATTCTTGTTCTTTTTCATGTTGTTGGACCTTCATTTTGCTCGATAGGCTCTGGGTCTTTACGTTTGGATTGTTTTTTTTTTTATTAAGTGACGTTTTTCTATCAACGATGCTCTTATTGAATGAACAAAGCTGACGATCAGGACGTTTAGGTCTTCCACGGGCTTTCAGTTTACTTTTAAATTGTAAGTCCTGAAATCGGCTTTTTGTTTTTTATCACTTATAGTAGTTTCAGCAAGATCCTCATTTTTGCTAGTAACCACAGATTCGTAACTCGTAGATTCGTGACTCGTAGAGCAGTTGTCTTTACCTGTGCATTGACCCCGGTCAGCCTGTGATGATGAAGTTTTTTCGGTGTTCGTAGTGCTTCGTGTCTCTTTTCTTATTTTTTCTTCATCTTCTTCTACTTCCCCGTTGATTTCTTTAACTTGTGTGCACTGTGTTTTCAATTTTTTTTAGTAAGTTAGTAAGTTAAACTGTTTAGTACCATGATTTGAAGCAAGAGTAATGATATTCATGGCAATAGGAAATGCAGCATTGTACTTTTCACGAGTGTTCATAACTTTTTTACACTTTCCTCATTAAAATTCTGCTGTGTACATTCATCAAAAGAATTAATCTCATTGGTTAGAATTTGTTCCTGTGACTCGCCCGATTCTAAGGAACGATTATTACTTTTATGATATCTTCTATGAAAAAGTGACAACTCGAAGACACGTAAACGATCATGTTCTCTCTTTAAAAGAATGTGTTGGCATAGAGACTGATTATTACAATAAAAAGTACAACAACGTAGAAGCTGAAGTTGAATATATTTTTTCTTGATCCTCTTCATACTTTTCACATACATTATTAGTTTCGACTGATATATTTTTTCGTCGGGCCTCCAGCAATTTCAAGCTTTTATGCAATATATAACAGCGACGTTCATTCAAGCTGAGAGATGCCTTTGCATTTAAAGCCTTAATTTGAGGATCAGAATCAAAAATTCTCAATGACTTTAAACTCCCGAATGTTGTGGCTTGAGTTACTGGCTACTCACAAAGAATAATTAAATGTATGATACTTTCCTCAATTGGAGGGAGCGAAGGAAACCTATTTTCAATACTGAGTTTCATTGTAAAAAAGATCTTTCTACTCTATTATTAGTATTACCACCTAGTGTTGGAAGATTGCAGCAATAATGCATAACCTACATTTCCTTGCAGCTGTCCCAATTATTCAGAAATTGATCTGTCAATGAGACATTTATTTACTCTGACGTCTATATTTTCTGACGACTGAAGAAAAACTTCTTTTCATGTTTCATAACCTTTTTCTGTCCAAGTATACACCAGTGCTTCAAATTTTCCATGAGAACAACTTTGACATCATGTTTTACTACAGCTGAAGCCATAAATTTTTTCACATACTTCTTGACGTGAAATATGCACAATAAAATGATAGTTTGTAAATACACTCTTTAAAACAGCTATTTCATTAAAATCTTTATCAACAATTAAAACAGAAGGTAGTCGAGAACATATTTTTTTAAAAGAGCAAAATGCTTCTTTGAAATTCTCACCTGTTTCCTCTGCTAAAAAAGCTAAGGCGCACACTTCACTTCAATTTATATTTTGACGAATCAAAGTTGGAAGTTGTGTTAATTTGTACACATGTACAAAAGGAATCATTAAAGATTTGCTCTTTGATTCTCGGTGAACTCCATGCCTACATAGAATAGTAACCTGTTTCTTGTTATTAATTTCAATAACAAATGGTTGGTAGTTTTCATTACAAAAACTTTCAAATTTGTTCAAAATGTTGCAAACTTTTTTCCCACTTCACAAAAAGTAGCCACAACTTTGCAGCCTCGCAATAAATAAAGCACAAGTATTCTATTCAACAGTACGGTTAAGACTGACGTTTAAGTTAGGCATGTCACCATCGTACCTACATTTACTAACAGAATGACTAAATATTTGCGTTGCTAAACATATTCGCATTGGAGAAAAAGGGGGAAGCTCTAAATGTTTTTTTGTTAATTTCGGTGCAAGTCTTGGACTAATTACAGCTTCTTTCATGAAAAATTCTTCAATATGGTTCCATAATTTAATTCTTCGTCATAACGAAAGGAGTATTTTTTAAAGTTATTCCTGAGTGACTTTAACAAATGAGGTGGGCCATGAAAAAAAAAGATCCGTTCACCATTTAACTGTATAAAAGGCCTCCTAAGTGATACGTAACATAAGTTTCTCATTTTAATATTATTTGTGCCCTGGTCACAAACCACAAATTTTGGAATGAATTCACAATTTTGTAATCTTAAAAGCGTAGTTGTAAAACTCATTTTCAGAATTTCCCCAGGCATCGGCCCTTTACTCAGAGAATATCCTAACACTTGTTTATAATTTTCTGTTATTCCCCTAATCATGATCACCAGTGCTTGATCACAAGGTTGTAATTCATTATTATGTAACAAAGTGACCGGAACATCAGTGCCAAAGTCTACAAAACCATGAAATTTGTCATTTTGAGAATTGTATGATACTGCCTGTTTTAAACTGATTTCATCAAAAGCTATTGACACTAGCTTTTCCTTTAAATTTAGGGCACAACTCTTAATCGTTAGCATTTGCATTATACTTTGATTTATGCCAGGTTTTGCAACCATCGACTCATTGAACGGATCGTAGGTAAGCAAAAATGCTTCCTCATAAATTTATAAGCACTTGGTGAATTATAGTACAAAGCAAGTGCAAAACTTCTATCTTCATTACTGTAGCGTTTGCCGTTCATTTTTTTTATGTTTAACATTCATTGATAATTCAGCCCGTAATGCCTGATTTGCAGTTTTTAATTGTAACAAATGCCTTCGTCTTCGTACTGCTTATTGTTGATAAACTCTAATTTTTTGTTTCAATGATTCCAACAAATTTTTTTGATTATTGGTAATATCATCTGTAACACAACATTTCTGCATTTATCTATAAAATTAGTTTATACACTTTACTTTTATTCACTAGGGTTTCAATATTTGATGCTGAAGGGCAAGCTATATTTTCAATATGCTGGAGTTCGAATTTTCTCTCCTTAGGACTCGTCTTGTCTTGGGTTTAGCTTTACCATTAGGTAACTTAAAAGATGGCAATACTTGTTTTTTTAACCTGTTTAAAAGAATAAATAACTGAAGATTAAGAAATAACTGTTTATTACAAGCAAAAATTACAACGTAACAGCAATTAACAAATGAATTTAAATAAATTACCCTTGTGACTTATTTGCTGAATTATTGTAGTCTTCATCTCGAAAGTGATCTGAACAAACACTGTAATTTGCATTCAGTTTGAGCACTCCTTCATTATAAAATACGACATCTAAAATCTGCTCTTCTAGACAATATCACCCACTTCTTGCACCTATGATACAAAGAATGATCAGTTCATAAATTTATGTGCAATAATAGCAAATACAAATAGTATTTCAATAGGTAGTATTCACATCATTTGTAACTTATCCAGTATAACCTCAAAAAATTCTATCTACACTGCCCTCCGTAACCTAAAGGGCGTATCTGCAAATTTCTTGTTTTGAGATAAATGATATTTTTAATTTTTTTATATCGTGACCCTAGAGAATAAATTTTAGTCATCGAGAATATGGTGATACTATCGAGTTTTGATGAAAATCCCATTTGAAGCGATTAAAACTATAAGTCCTTTATTGATTTTGACATTTGAGTGATGCTCCCTTTTACGCTATTAATTTACTAATATTTGTTAAGTGGCAAAAGCGCAGACACTAAGTATAGCAGGTTAGTAAATAAGACAAGGAATTATATAAAAAAGGTATTAACTGCAGAAAAGGTGTATTTGAAACACATTTTTATTAAATCATACACTTTACAAAAAACTCAACAAACCTACTGGTCTACTTCATACAATATTATTGCAAGTATCTAAAACATTTATGTTGAAAAAAATGTTTTAAAAACGTACATGAGCTCGTTTTTCTAAACCTAAACTAAAAGCAAAACAAGAAATATTAATACTAACTACTAAAACTAAGGTAATATCTTATACAATTTTTTTATTCATCTTCCACATCAACTTCATCTTCTAATGAAGATGATGTTGTGGTAGATTTTGCCAGAATTCCATTTTATTTGTTGGAATAGCAGATCCCAGTTTGGAAATAATTGCTTTTTTTCTGTCAGTTGATATGCCCCTATCAGATTTTCTCGGAGATAAGTTAAGAAACCCGTTTTTAATAACTTTAGCATAAAGAAAGTTTAATGTTATTGGGTTTCCAGAGCAACTCGTTTTATATCGCATGTTAAATGCTCCTCGGGAAAATGTAAGACGCAGCATATCTTTTATGTAGGTTGTAGGCTGTATAGTTTTTAATTTATGCTGGGAAGTAAAATCTTCCCAGTCAAAAAAATCGGCGTAATTCATTACCTTTACAGAAACTCTTCCACTATTTGATTTTTGTACAGAATCTACAAAATCGGAAAAGTCCAAAACTTTATCTTTCTTTTTTAACATTTCCACCTGGTGGTGAAAAGAATCCGCCGACATGAAGGTGTTGCTGGGCTCAAAGAGAATTTGATTTCAAGATTTTCTAAATTAACACATTTTGAATTGACAATATAAACGAAGAATGTAGAAGGGCCAAATTCTTATTCTGTGAAGAACAGTTTGTCCAGTCACAGAACTAGATGCTTGTCATCTCGGTGATGTAAGAAAAATGCATAGAACGTACTGATTATATCAGTTTTTGAGTGTCCAGCCACACCTTCACGCCAGATAATTGCAATAGGTTTCTTTTTTTTTCCTTGAGGACCAAGGGGTACAAATGATTGGTTGAAGGCAATTATTCTTCCAGTGAAGATGACCTCCTTCAATGACTCATATCTTGGGAGCATTATCACCTAAAAAATTAAGTTATTAGAAGGTTTGTACTGTTTTAGACAGTAAATGTGTACTTTTTGTAGATCCGCAGAATAAAAACTGGTTTCTCTCTTATCGTCTTCTTTGTCATGAATGTAATTTGTACGAGCTTTTTATGGGTGAAGTATTCTTGACACATTCAGCACATGGTGAGTCTCTTTTATGTTCATTTTCTTTTTTGTGTAAAAAAAAATTTCGTAGCTGAAACATTCTTGCTGAAACATTCTTCGTGTCCTAAGTTGACAAAAGATGTATTCATTTCGTGTATCAATTTTCTGTATAATTCATATGAGCCTTTCACATCTGGATTTTGAACTACAAAATGGTTAAAATACATATCTTTTTTGGGATTTTTTAATGGTGTACTTTAAATTATACAATCTAAACGTTTCGATAACACTTACAGTTTTTCAAATTTGACAAAATTGTTTACTACATCTTTAACAATTTTAATAGATATTACTACTGACGAAGATAACTGTAAGTGTTATCGAAACGTTTAGATTGTATAATTTAAAATACACCATTAAAAAATCCCAAAAAAGATAAATATTTTATTATGAGTGTTAATGGTGAAAGTTTACATTTTCATACAAAATGGTTGTACATTATTTGTACATTTAAATCCGTTGGCAGATATTTTTTGTTGAGTGCATGTTCCCTATGGTAATGCGAAATACTTGGACGAAATGAGTTAATGTGCAGTACATTGGGGTCTTATCAATTTTATTTGAAGGAGTGTGCTGTCCACGTAAATCTTTGGTTGCCTGTAAAGATTCTCAACAAGTGTTTTTTAGGACAATTCGTAACCTTTTGTCACATTTGTTCTTGAAACCCAGTGTAGAAAAGAAAAAGATTTTGCACACTGCATGAGTCGTGCCTGCATGGTCCTTTAAAACATATTTGTTTGTAAATTTTCTTCTAGAATCTGCTCCAGCAGTGTCTTTTTGTTACGTTGTTAAACATAAATGTTTTTTGCTCTTTGGGTGTCATTATCCAGTACTCTTTATTTATTGCAGATCTTCGTTCACAATTTATTTTTGTAATGCATTTCTTTTTGCAAATATCCTTACAAGCTGATTTAACAGTATGTTGGGTTACAATTTTTTCTTTCCTCAGGCGCTTTCTTTCTGTAGGACTTGTACTGTATTTTCTTCTCTTCCGTTTTTGACCTTTTCCTGTGTATAAACTCTCTATAACGTTATTAAGTACTGCTTCCAAAGTATCTGTCTCAACTTCTACTGATTCGACACTGGAGCATATATTTTCGCTTCTCCTGGATTGACATATCTCACTACTCTTAGTATTTTGTATAATTTCTGGCTCACTGTTGAGTTTAGTGTTTAAATTTTGATCAGCAGCTTGATTTTTAGGTTCTCCTCCAAATATTTTCTTGGATACTTTTGATTTTGTATTTGAGTTGTCGGTTGATTCATCTTATTGGAGCTGTCACCCAGATCCATCCTCAGACTCTGACCCTGAGCTAAGATTTACATAATCTGGGTCAATTTCAGTTTTTTAGGCAATACGTCTTCTTGTGGACGCCGAAGGACGCATTGACACTATTTTTTCACCCTGTTGCTTGTTTAGCACCATAGAAAGCATGCGTTTGGCCCTGGAATCCATTTTAAATGGTTCTCTGTAACAAAAAAGTAACAAGAGTTAAAAAGACTACCGTTACAATCTTTCAAACTTTGAAATGGGCCACCTTTATTTACATGAGTTCAAAACGGTTCTTGTGCGTTTTTAATTTTTAGTTTACAGCCTTAAAATCGTTATAACATTTTTGCTAATTGAGCTAAAACCAAAAATACAAAAAACTGCAAGCTAAAACTTGGCACTATAAAAGATAATAAGTACAAATATAAATTTCTACTTCACACAGAGCGTGTCGAAAATTAAGCAAAAAACATACTTTCCTCTTGCCCTGTATTTTAACTGTTTTTAACCCCCTATATTTTCAGTGGAAGAAAAGTTATAAAGTAGGTACTTAGTGCTTTGAAACAAAAAAAAATTTAAAATCGAACAAGGACTTGACACGCAAATCCGTTTTGAATTCATGTAAAAAAAAGGTGGCCCATTTCAAAGTTTGAGAAGTTCATATTATTGTTGTTGTTTACATAACAACTACTATTATTAAAGTATACCTATCTAAAACGACTTCATATGCCACATAATATAGGTAAGGTGAAGGGGTTTTATTGAAAATTACAGATCCTATAAATTAGTTAGGTTAAAAACCTGCAGATATTCACAAGGAAAAATACTTTAAATTGTTAGAAAACTATTTATATAATCAATGTACTTAATAATATTTTATTACTGTAATACTTACTTGATCGTTTTTGTTACTTCACATCAGTGCAGACTATTTCTTATTTAAGTTATTTCACAGAAATTAACACAGTTAGTTCTCACCTCAAAGAAAAACAAACTAAAATTTAAGGTTAGGTTGTCGGTTTGTGTATGTTACAGTTGGTGATATTTTGACATATCTGAAAAGAGTGACGTGCGCGCGTCACTACTACTTAAGAAAAAAGGCGTATCTACAATGAATTTTTAAATACGTCTTTTTAGCCAAGTAATCGTTAGATACGACCAGTTGGCTATGTAAAATATGAAAATGTGTAGATACCATTTAATTTCTAACCTATTTTTCTGCTTATTTTACGGTAGATACGACTTTTAGGTTTGGTACATATGTAAGAGATTTATATTTTTACTTAGATGTGGCAGTAACTCATTTTAGCAAAATTTGCAGATACGCCCTTTAGGTTACGGAGGACAGTACAGTTCGCGATCTTTTGGAAATCATAAAATAATTTCGACGTGTTTATCATGCCGTAATTAGAACAACCATATATTGCACAAATACTTCCACTCATGATAGTTTATACCGGGTGGTCGTATAGAAAGGAATAAATTCAATATCTCGTAAAGAACAATTTTTTTCAAAAATCGCTCGGACCCGTCGATTTTATATTTTTTCGGGGCATATTTTGCGAAAAAAAGAATTTTATACAGGGTGTCTCAAAAAAGATTTGCTAAACAAAAATTTTTTTTTTCAAATTGCAACCCAATATTTTTTATTGCATTTTTGGATTGCCCTTACAATTCTAAACATTTGTCATGTAGCATGTGCTATACCTAAGTCGAAGCGTTTTGGAGTTATTCGCAAAGATCATGAAGAAAACGAAAAATAAAATAATTTTTATAACGTTTTATTACATCGAAAACAAAGATTCGTAAACTTAAAAATAATTTTATTTCAGCAAATGTTCGAAATGTCCTCCGTTAGTTAACTGACAATAGCCTAATCGATCTACAAATTCCTGCTGCACATTTCGAACTATTTCGGGCGTTAGTTGACTAACGGAGGACATTTAGAACATTTGCTGAAATAAAATTATTTTTAAGTTTACGAATCTTTGTTTTCGATGTAATAAAACGTTATAAAAATTATTTTATTTTTCGTTTTCTTCAAGATCTTTTTTCAAGTTTTAAATTTTGAATGCGAATAACTCCAAAACGCTTGGACTTAGTATAGCACATGTCGTACAATGTTTAGAATTTAAGATCAATCTAAAATGCAATAAAATATATGTTTTGCAATTTGAAACAAAATTCTATTTGCAAATCTTTTGAGACAACCCTGTATAAAATTTTTTTAAACATATTGCTAAAGTCGACCAGGGTTCCGAGTCGATAATTCTTTACGAGATATTGAATTTATTCCTTTCTATATACGACCACCCGGTATAAATGCGAATAATTCATATATTGGATCAAAATTCAAAACATCAAAACAAAATTTACATATAATATAAACATACGTTAAGTGAAGTTGTACCTACATTACTTGCCGCTAGGGGCGCTATTTTCATTGTATTGTAACGAAGTGTCCCGTATTCCCATTTACAGTATTTGTCTATCTAGAATGTAAACAAACTTGATTAATCTTTTTTTGCAGTTTTCTTGTAATATCAAATGATTTACCCCTATTTTGCATTTTGACGTACAAACCACTGGAATAGTATATTAAACCATAAGTTGCAGAAGGCCACCTATTCTACACGAGTTCGAATGCTTAGAAGCCATTCTGCAACGAATGTTTTATACTATTTTCTGTTTCTAGCTTATTTCATCTTATTTATTAATTACTGGCGACTTAAAAAAATCTGGTTGTAAAATAATTATGTTGGCAATAGTGAGTTAATTCGATAGTTTATATTTAATTTTCTAATAACGTGTATAACGTAAACTTTTGAAAGAAAAAGCCACTAAAACATCAAAATGCGTGTGAGAATTGTGCATTCTAATCCCGAAACAGAGAAACTTCTTTAGGCGCGCTTGACTCGTTTTGTAATGGCTAAATCATAGAATATAAAATACCAGAAAGGTGTTTTTGTCAATTATATGTGCGTCCGAGATGGGTGTTGCATATGGCGAAAAACAAGTTTCCGGTTGTCAGTGGCGTACCGTGTCAAGAGGATATTTTACACTCATTTTTGTACTGACTTATGCGAAATTTTATTTAAACCATTGTGTTAATTTTTTTTATATCACGCTGCCTTAAAACTATAAGGTATGTTACATGATGTCTTAATGTAACATAAGCTTATAATTTTTTGGCAATGACTAATGGTTAGATTAAATATAAAATTCCAAGCAATTGTGTAATTAGATTCCGTAACTTCTAATGAATATAATAATTGAGCTGCATCACCCTTCAAGACTGATTTTAAATAATAAAATCTTTGAATATTTGTTAGCGTATCGCTTTTATTTACTAATGCGTTAAAGGTGTCATAAAAATTCATCCAACAATCATATCTGCCTGCGAATTCAGGTAAATTCATTGATGGAAGCTTAATCATATGATTAGATGCGAATGAATTTAGTTAATTGGATTGATTAGTATTGGTGGAAGAAGCATTTGTTTGAAAATAATTTTCAATAAGGTTACGCGCGGTGGACGTTGCGCTAAAATATTTATTTTCAAATTCCGCAATTTCCTCCTCATAATCGGAATCTTCATTTAATAGCTGTAATTCATTCATTATTGTTTCAAATTCCGCTAAGATTGGTTCCACTTTTTGTAACCTAGTCCCTAATTCTGTAATATTAGATGGACCAAAATTGTTAACGTAAGTTTGAAAACAACTTAATGAGGGTTTAGTATTTAATAATAATTTCTCTTGATCTGCCATTTTAAAAAATAACCAAGAATTTGCGAATAAATTAAACTGAGATGTGAGAACTATGTTTGCACAATAACGGTAATGAATACTTAAGAAAAGGGAGGACGACTTACTTGTGTAGCTGCAACGGTTGTTTCTTCTACCTGCTTGCAAAGATTCTTTCTTTCACGAATTTTTCTACGTATTTCGTCTTTCTCGCACTTATTGAATAAAATGAAAGTTTACGGTTTTAACGCGTTTTTAATAAAACAATGATTATAATTTCTAAATCCGGCTCGTATGACCAAAATGTTGTTTATTCTGTTGGTACGAGTGAAGCATAAATAATATATCAGACTTATAAGAAATTAATGATGTATTTCAATAATAGTGGACTGTACGTTTTACATCTTCAATGACAAAAAAAACGACTGAGTAGAGGGTAACTTACAACTACGAATAATGTGGTGTGCATGCACCCTTAAATCCTAAACATTAATATATTTTAATACGTAACACTAACTGTTTTTCTTTCCACTTCTTTCATAAATAGGTAAATCTCCTAGATAGTTTAGGTTTAATGTTATTTCTTATAATGAATGATTTTTAACTTCCTATATTATACATTTATATATTAAATTGCCATGAGGCCGGTATACTTCTATCAAACTCGGTTACTTTTAAACTGTCTATCCGGCCCTGTGCTTAACTCTCCTTTTCTTTATCAATCGTTTATTGCGACGGCCATAATCTCTTTCTTGAATTGTATTTGATGCTATTTTAATACCAGATTGAACAACTGAAGCCAAGGGCTTTCTTCTACAGAAACTTTTTAATTTTTCTAAGCAATCAAAAATTTTCTTTTTATAAGAAGACGTACTGGGTCCGGGTTGTTCTTTCAGATTTATTGATATTTCGTCGTTATTGTATGCCATTCTTTATAATTAACAAAAATTTGAATACATTTTAATAAAACTAAAATTTGCTTTGACAGTTTTCTAAACAAAAAACTGGCATACTTCGTTTTTTACGTTTAGTGGCGCAGACCACAGATAAAGGGGGTAGCCTTGAAAAAAATAAGAAACTTTAAAAGAACACTGCGTCCTCAGTAATGGTCCGATTTTGACGAAATACATTAATATATTTTAATACGTAACACTAACTGTTTTTCTTTCCACTTCTTTCATAAATAGGTAAATCTCCTAGATAGTTTAGGTTTAATGTTATTTCTAATAATGAATGATTTTTAACTTCCTATATTATACATTTATATATTAAATTGCCATGAGGCCGGTATACTTCTATCAAACTCGGTTACTTTTAAACTGTCTATCCGGCCCTGTGCTTAACTCTCCTTTTCTTTATCAATCGTTTTTTGCGACGTCCATAATCTCTTTCTTGAATTGTATTTGATGCTATTTTAATACCAGATTGAACAACTGAAGCCAAGGGCTTTCTTCTACAGAAACTTTTTAATTTTTCTAAGCAATCAAAAATTTTCTTTTTATAAGAAGACGTACTGGGTCCGGGTTGTTCTTTCAGATTTATTGATATTTCGTCGTTATTGTATGCCATTCTTTATAATTAACAAAAATTTGAATAAATTTTAATAAAACTAAAATTTGCTTTGACAGTTTTCTAAACAAAAAACTGGCATACTTCGTTTTTTACGTTTAGTGGCGCAGACCACAGATAAAGGGGGTAGCCTTGAAAAAAAATAAGAAACTTTAAAAGAACACTGCGTCCTCAGTAATGGTCCGATTTTGACGAAATACATTAATATATTTTAATACGTAACACTAACTGTTTTTCTTTCCACTTCTTTCATAAATAGGTAAATCTCCTAGATAGTTTAGGTTTAATGTTATTTCTAATAATGAATGATTTTTAACTTCCTATATTATACATTTATATATTAAATTGCCATGAGGCCGGTATACTTCTATCAAACTCGGTTACTTTTAAACTGTCTATCCGGCCCTGTGCTTAACTCTCCTTTTCTTTATCAATCGTTTTTTGCGACGTCCATAATCTCTTTCTTGAATTGTATTTGATGCTATTTTAATACCAGATTGAACAACTGAAGCCAAGGGCTTTCTTCTACAGAAACTTTTTAATTTTTCGAAGCAATCAAAAATTTTCTTTTTATAAGAAGACGTACTGGGTCCGGGTTGTTCTTTCAGATTTATTGATATTTCGTCGTTATTGTATGCCATTCTTTATAATTAACAAAAATTTGAATAAATTTTAATAAAACTAAAATTTGCTTTGACAGTTTTCTAAACAAAAAACTGGCATACTTCGTTTTTTACGTTTAGTGGCGCAGACCACAGATAAAGGGGGTAGCCTTGAAAAAAAATAAGAAACTTTAAAAGAACACTGCGTCCTCAGTAATGGTCCGATTTTGACGAAATACATTAATATATTTTAATACGTAACACTAACTGTTTTTCTTTCCACTTCTTTCATAAATAGGTAAATCTCCTAGATAGTTTAGGTTTAATGTTATTTCTAATAATGAATGATTTTTAACTTCCTATATTATACATTTATATATTAAATTGCCATGAGGCCGGTATACTTCTATCAAACTCGGTTACTTTTAAACTGTCTATCCGGCCCTGTGCTTAACTCTCCTTTTCTTTATCAATCGTTTTTTGCGACGTCCATAATCTCTTTCTTGAATTGTATTTGATGCTATTTTAATACCAGATTGAACAACTGAAGCCAAGGGCTTTCTTCTACAGAAACTTTTTAATTTTTCGAAGCAATCAAAAATTTTCTTTTTATAAGAAGACGTACTGGGTCCGGGTTGTTCTTTCAGATTTATTGATATTTCGTCGTTATTGTATGCCATTCTTTATAATTAACAAAAATTTGAATAAATTTTAATAAAACTAAAATTTGCTTTGACAGTTTTCTAAACAAAAAACTGGCATACTTCGTTTTTTACGTTTAGTGGCGCAGACCACAGATAAAGGGGGTACCCTTGAAAAAAAATAAGAAACTTTAAAAGAACACTGCGTCCTCAGTAATGGTCCGATTTTGACGAAATACATTAATATATTTTAATACGTAACACTAACTGTTTTTCTTTCACTTCTTTCATAAATAGGTAAATCTCCTAGATAGTTTAGGTTTAATGTTATTTCTAATAATGAATGATTTTTAACTTCCTATATTATACATTTATATATTAAATTGCCATGAGGCCGGTATACTTCTATCAAACTCGGTTACTTTTAAACTGTCTATCCGGCCCTGTGCTTAACTCTCCTTTTCTTTATCAATCGTTTTTTGCGACGTCCATAATCTCTTTCTTGAATTGTATTTGATGCTATTTTAATACCAGATTGAACAACTGAAGCCAAGGGCTTTCTTCTACAGAAACTTTTTAATTTTTCGATGCAATCAAAAATTTTCTTTTTATAAGAAGACGTACTGGGTCCGGGTTGTTCTTTCAGATTTATTGATATTTCGTCGTTATTGTATGCCATTCTTTATAATTAACAAAAATTTGAATAAATTTTAATAAAACTAAAATTTGCTTTGACAGTTTTCTAAACAAAAAACTGGCATACTTCGTTTTTTACGTTTAGTGGCGCAGACCACAGATAAAGGGGGTAGCCTTGAAAAAAAATAAGAAACTTTAAAAGAACACTGCGTCCTCAGTAATGGTCCGATTTTGACGAAATTTTGTTTCCCCGGTTGCTTTCGACTAAAAGAATCGAAAGAGGTCACGGACGCCCGCCTCACCATTCCATTTTCATGTATGGTCTAGTAATCGAAGAAGTATGAAACAAATCTAAGGTCCAGTTTCCGAGATATTGAACACTCGGCTTGTTATCTTAAGAATATTAAATGAATAAAAAAAATACCAATTCAAAGATTCTATAAATGTTATCGCACATATAAAATAATGTTGATATGCTTAGAATAAATATATCTGTGTAGAATAGTAAAGAATTTACTTAATGTTAAAGGTGTCCTAAAAACATATTGAAAAATATAACATGAGTATGAATCAAATGTTTCCTATCACATTTAGGTTTGAAAAATTAATATATACATAGTCTCTCTCTATTCAGCATCATTCGTCCACATGTGAACATATGCCTCCCCCATTTCTTTCCATTTCTCTCTGTCCTGTGCCTTACTTATCCATCTTTTTCCTGCGATCTTTCGTATGTCATCATACCATCGCATTACAGGGCGTCCAACACTTCTCCTGCCTTCTCTAGGTCTCCACTCAGTTGTTCTCATTGTCCACCTTCCTGTATCCATACGAGCTATGTGACCTGCCCATCTCCATTTGTTTCTTGCCAGTGTCTCTGCTATATCTTTCATTTTTGTTTTGCCTCTGATCCAATCCATGGATTTTTTATCTTTTAATGTGATATTGAGTATAGCTCTCTCCATATGCCGTTGTGTCACTTGAAGTTTGTGTATAATTTTCTTTGTATATGCCCATGTTTCTGTGGCATACGTAAGCACTGGGAAAACACATTGTTCCAATACCTTTGTCTTCATGGCTATGGTAATGTATTTGTTCTTGTTTTTCAGAATGTGACTTAGTTTCCCAAATGCTGTCCACGCCAGCCCAACTCGCCTTTTCAGATCAGCTTTTGTAGCTCTTTAATACTTATTTTTGACCTAGGTATATATATTCTTCCACCTCTTCTATTCTTTCTTCATTTATTGTAATTTCGTCAAACTGTTCCCCTCCATTTTGGGTTCGTCTCATTATTTTTGTTTTCTCTGTGTTCAATGTCAGGCCTATTTTCTCTGATTTTTCTTTTAGTTCCATGAGCATTTCTTCTAAATCATCTGGATTGTTAGCTACTAATATTATGTCGTCCGCGTATCTTAAATTGGTTAATCTTTGTCCATCAATATTTATTCCGCGGTTTTCCCATCTCAGCTTTTTAAAGATATCCTCCATTGCCAGTGTAAACAGTTTGGGCGAGATCGTATCACCTTGTCTTATACCTCTCTGCATCTTTATCGGTTTTGTGTTATTGTGTAATTTTATCGTGCTAGTTGCTTCGCTATATATATTTTTTATTAAATCAATGTATCTAGAGTCAACCCTGCCGTTCTCTAATGAGTTAATGATTGCCCATATTTCCAGTGAATCAAAGGCTTTATTAAAGTCTATAAACGCCATATGAAGATCTAAGTTATATTCTTGTGTTTTCTCAATTACATTTCTAATCGTTTGTATATGATCTATGGTGCTATAGTTTTTTCTAAAACCCGCTTGTTCCGGGGGCTGGTAAAAGTCTAATTTGTTTGTTAATCTGTTGGTTATTATTTTTGATAGCAATTTGTACATTTGACACAACAGGCTTATAGGTCTGTAATTTTTTAAAAGATTTCTATCTCCTTTCTTGTATATTAGAACTATCACTGCGTTGTTCCATTCTTTAGGGATTTTTCTCTCGTTTATACATTTATTTAGTAATATCTTCAGACTTCTTATTAATTCTTCTCCATATTTTATCAGTTCTGGTATTATACCGTCTTCTCCTGGCGCCCGATTATTTTTCATATCTGCAATGGCTTCCTTGATTTCTTCAGCTTCGATTTCCGGAATTTCTTCTGATCCCACATTTTGTATGGTTTTATCGGTTTTTCCCTTCTTTCCATTTGGTTTAGCTACTTTAGATTTGTAGAGGTGTTCATAGAATGTTTCGGCTGTGTTCAGTATTTCTTGTCTGTCATATATTATAGTGCCGTCTTCTTTCTGTATTTGGTTCATCACTTTTGTGTCTCTGTGCAATTGTCTTCTCAGCACCCTCAAGCTTTTATTCTCCTCAATAGTCCTTTTTATCATATTATCATTATATTTTGTTAAATCTTGTCTGATATGCTTCCTTATGGTTTTATTCAATTCAGCATACTCCACTGTCATTCTTTTCCCTCTTTTGCTAGCTCAGCTCTCTTATTTATTAAGATTTTTGTCGTCTTGTTTATTTTAGAAGTATTTTTGCTGTCATTTGAATATTTTGCTGTTTTATTTCCTGCATTTAAGATTGCACATTTTATTTTAGTATTTACTGTATCTAGTGTATCTTGTTCTCTTATTTTACTATACCATAAGTTTCGCCTTAACTCGTCTTGGTATTTACCCGCTTCATTTTGAGGATGTCTTTGTCTATTTGTTGATTTACTCTTTTGACCAGCTTTCTTCGTTCTTCGCATTGTTTTAACTGTACTGTTGCTCTTACTAGCCTGTGGTTACTTCCTGTGGGATGTTGGTTCAACACTGTTACATCATTAACTAAATGCTTGTGCGACGCTATTATAAAGTCGTACTCACTCCTGGTTTGTCTATCTGGACTTATCCATGTCCATTTCCTATTCTGTTTCTTTTTGTAATGAGTATTCATTATAAATAGTCTCCTACTCTCCGCATAATTGACTAACGTGCGTCCTCTTTTGTTCCTTTTGCCTATTCCATACTTTCCCACTGCAACTTCCTGGTCTTCCTTCTTTCCAACTCTTGCATTGAAGTCGCCAATTATAAAATAATGGTGCACCTTGTTGAGTTGTATGGCCTTCGTCAAGTCGTCATAAAAGTTCTCGACCTCTTCGTCATCTCGTGTTGAGGTGGGGCATATACTTGGATGATTTTAATCTGATATCTTTCAGTAATTTGTATTATAACGTATGCAACCCTCGGTGATATGCATCGCATCTCTCGTATTTTACTGACGATTCTCTTATGTATTATAAACCCTACACCAGCTATATTACTGTGATTTTCGATTATGCTTTGGCTATGATAAAATGTATGTCCTGAGTTTAGTATACTGCATACTTCTACTTTACGTCTAATTTCGCATAACCCTATTATATCCCACTTTATATTCTGGATTTCTTCTTCAAGTTCTAGTAGTTTTTCATCTGTTCTTAGGGTGTTTACGTTGTAGGTCGCAATGATCATTTTATTTTTGGTTGTACTGTGGTTTTTGTTCTGTGTATTTGTTCTTCTTGTCGAATTTTCGCCCTTCCCAGAATCCGTAGGGCAGACTACCGTAGTAGTGTGGGATTGTGAACTGGATGTTCTACCCACCTGGGGTACATTATTTTTAAAAAACTCGGCATTTCATTTAGAAGTGAGAATTGGGGGGGTTTTAGGCCATAAAACGCCACGCTGGCCAGACGTGTTGGCGAGTTGGATTTGGATATGCACTGGATAAAATATATTATGGAGGGAATCTGGGTTAGGGCATGGTCCCTCTCGGTTTTGGATGATGAGAGCGAACCAAGAGCTCGCACAGGCAGGGGCGCTAAACCCTGTATAGGTCTGTTCTTCACCGGGATTGTAAAGAAGTACCTACTGCTACCTATACATAGTATATAGATGTAATTATTAATAAACCTAAAAGAAAGATTAAGATGTTTAACAGAATGTACCTAACTTTGGTTGATTTAATTTAGCTCTGTAATGTGACATAAAGATCTATTAAGGACCACGTTTGTATTTATAATATACAAAATTCTAGGTGTATATTCGTAAAAAAAAAAATGATGTATACATGGAACCCAAACTTATTATTATTGTAAAATAACTGTAATTGAATAATTAACCTTCTTGTTTTATACACATTGCCTGTTAACATATCACTTTTATTACATACATAGGAATAGAACCAATGTTCCGATACACAATAATTTAAAAACTTCCACCGAAACATTTACACTTCTTAATATTACAGCTGTCTTATGATTTTATTCAAAGATACATAATTGGATATTTATGTACATATCAAAACTTCAAACATCTTAGTTCTAAAGTTATATTGAGTAGCCGACAATATTATACTCCATTTTACAATTGTATAATTCTTTAAATAAGCTAAAAAAGAAGGTAATGTGTATTACTATTAAATGGAAAAATTGACAGGTATTTACCAATTATGTATAATTACATTACTAAAAATTACTTGCTTTAAAAATGTACCGTATAGATTGAAATGTTATGTTATTAATATCTATAATCCGTAAATGTAGTATATAAACTTAAAAGCATAAAACAATGAGTAAATTACTCAACTTTTTGTAAAATATTTTCGAAAACATTTTGTAATTCTATTAAATTTCATAAGATGTAATTTATTTATATGTTAAACAGGTATGTATAAATGTTTATTATTGATATTAAAAATGATATTGTAATTTATTAAATAATCTAATTATCATTAAGATTGAAATTTGTTATAATTGTTTCAACATATATAACTTTAATGATTTAGTAAAAAAAAATTTGTAATTTTTATGTAACGGAAAAAAGAATTGTCTTTATGACGTTAAATGCTATCAAACTAATATTTATGATAGTACCTTATGAAAAATTTAAAAAAGTAGCATTTTTAACCTCAATATTTGACTTTACAAATTGTCATTTAAATGTGTAATATTTTAATATGTAAAATTTTCATATTTATCACACCTTTAAAAATTAGTGAATACATAATATAAGAAAATATTGTAATTCTTACCTAGCATCAACTTTTAAGAAGCTAGATGGTCATCCTTTTTGAGAACTATATGTTTATTTGATTCCAGTATTGCTGTAACAATTCTTATGCGAAAACTTAAATGGGCTAGTTTACCACCATCATGCCAATATAACTGCCACGCATTGTGTTCCGCAATATCTAAATGATGGGAAATTAGCGGAAAATACCATTTTTGCCGCGATATAAGGAAATATTTTGATCCGCTCTGTCAATTCCTCCCATATTCATATTATAATTTTTAATTAATTGTGGCTGCTGCACAATTATTTTCTTCTTTGATCCTCTTTTTTTTTCTTTAACTCTTCATTTGTAATAATGTTGCAGTCTTTACTAATTCTATTTGATATTATTGTGCCAGTGGCATTTATAGCCTTTTTGCTTAGATCAATTAGAAGTGGAAATGAGATAAAGAGGTTGTCAAAATAGAGATTATATGGGAACTGTTTTAAAAGGTCTGCATATGTCATGATAACACTATATCCTAAACCTTTATCTTTGTATTTTTCAACTAGTGTCCAGCTCCTTGATATGGTTCCAACCATGATAAATATCCATTACTGGGCCCACCACACCAAAACTTGAAATCATATCTTCTGGGTTTACCCCGTATAAATTGTTTTGTACTATGCGGTCCAAAATAAGGTACCATGGATTCGTCAATTGAATGATTTTGATAATGCGGACATAAATGGAGGCATCTTTCATTTAGTGCTGCAACTAAAGGACGCACTTTTGAAAATTTATTAGATTTGTCCAGATTATCGTTGTTGCAAACATGTATATTTTGACATAATGAAACGAAAACGATCTCTAGATATCGCTTCAGTAACTAAATTATTATGAACATCATACGCTTTTTCCCAATACATTTCTTTTCCTGGCAAATCAACATAGCCACTAAGCAATAAAATGACTTGAAAACTTCATCTCTTCTTCAGAGCAGTCCCCAAATTTGTTTCGTTTGACAGCATACTGATTAGTATATGTTACCATCATACGTATAACCTCATCATCAAAAAACATTTCAAAATACTCTAAAGGTGTTGTGAATTCTGAACTGTATTCATTAAAGGCCAGTCTTTCAAATCTTGCAATTCATCTTTTTGCCAATTGTATATTATTTTTATTTCTTTTTTTCTTTTTTTGTTCTGCCTTTAATTTTTTAGATACGAATGATGATGAGTTTCTAATTATTTTTTTTCTATTGCCTATTACTATAGTTTGAGAATATGTCTGGGTTTGTAAATTTGAGGAGGTAGATGAAACAGATGGTGTTATACTTAGGTCATCCATATTTATATTAAGAATAGCTGGCGCATTTAATTGACTTGCTGGATATTATCAATGATTGGACCAGCTTCGTCACCAGAATCTTCATGCGTTATATCCTCTGTGGCGTTATTTGGTGGTAACAACGTTATATCTAAATTTGGAATGGCTTCATCATTGCCTTCTAAAAAATCAAGGATTTCGTGTAACGGCACTGGCGTCCTAAAATAAGAATACGAATGTAAAATACATAGTTGCCCTCATTATAATGAAAATAAATAAGAAAAAATCAAGACATAGAAATAATAATTATACTGTTAAATTTTTTTCTTTGCTACATATTTTGCTAATATCCTTCTAGAAGGATACCTTTAAATTGAGACTTACAAGTGAACAAAAATAATGCTATATATAAATATTTTAATTTAAATAATTAAATTAATTATTTATGATACAATTAAAAACACTATAAATAACAAATAAACATAAATAAATGCAATAAACTTACTCATCTATCAAAAAGGTTGAATTATCTTCCATCTTGTTTGAATGGTGAAGTTTAATGGCAATGGCAAGGTCAAACTAAAAAAGAAAAAGAAGCTATGTCTGGATTTGAAAAGGAGGTTGTAAATTAGAACTAGACCAGCACCATCTATTAACAACTTGAAATAAAAAAAAAACGTAATATTGGAAACAGTTATCTTCATCCTTCTGGAAGTGTCTTATCCTTATCTGGGTTAATATAATTTTATGACTTTCTAATGATTTGATCATGTGTTAACATATTGGAAAATATACTTTTTTGAAGACATTAATAATTTACCAAATTTGTATTTATTGCTTATTTGTTCTATTTTTAACAATTTCACACATTCTATACATATTTTAAATTATTTAATATTTAGAATGTATTTTTAAGCTAAGATATAACTAGTCGTGCATTTATTCAAAAAAATATTTACACTTCCTGATACAATAAAAATATAAATTATGACATATCTTGCAGAACACTGATTATGCCTATGAATTAAAATCATAACCTAAATTGAATCTTGAAGTTTGTAATAAAATAGTTCGAATAAAACTAATATTACTTTGTTAATATTGAAATAAGTAAATTATTATTATTTACTTACACATGTTATGTAATATTTGTTGATTTACTCTGCAAAGTCTGAGAAGAGCCACAAGATGCACAACTAACCCTTATAATTGTTTTTTGTCCTAAAATGTTTAATATTCAATATAACAAACTACTTAATGTGCACACTGTTATTATTAACACTTGATTATTACCAGTAATTATTATACAGGATACTTTAAAACAGTTCAAAATATTCAAAACACCACTTTCTTCCTTCAAACAATTTTTAAATACGGTATATAGCTCAACGTTCCATCCTAGTATTTTATATTCTATGGGCTAAATAGTATAAACTCGCTAGAGGTTCGAACGAGGCTTTTTCCACGGGTGAGATTCGAACGTGGCAGTTCTGGTGATCGTTCTCGTTTTGTAGTGTATACTCGAGCACGTCTGTGTAAATCGAGTGCGTATTAATACTTTTTTTTTTATAATCAACTGCAATTAAATTGGTTCATTACTTTTCTTTAATTACCAAATTTATTAAAATCAACATAAATCTATTATTTTCGTCGTATTAAGTTCGTCGCCCAGTCCGTCGACTGCGGATTTTTTTAACATTTAGTAATGGTAATTTTTTGTTAAGATTCGGTTAAGAATGTTTATACTCAAATCAAGTTGTGTTTAAATAATAAAAATGTATGCCCCCTCCCGTCCGTTCGTCAATGTGATAAATCTACATTGTCAAAGTTTTTAAATTTTAAATGCGTATCATAAAGGTATATAAATTAATCAAGGAAATGTGATACTGGCTCTCGTGGTCTGCTACATCCTGTAATTTATTGACCCTATAAGTAATTACTAATTTTTTATTGTCTTAAGTAAAGCACTTACTATTATTTCTTTAGGAAATGTTGAAATTAGTATTTAATGTAGAAATGAACATTTAAGGATACATTTATGTCAAGCTCATTTATTATCATTTATGGTAATATAGTCAAAGTAGTCTGTTTTTATAAAACAGGTTTTTCAAGGATTGTTAATTTTTTTAATTAAAATTAGATGTGTACAAATGTGGGTAGCACAACTTAATTTAAGCGTTTTATAAATTTGTAGTTTTATAAAAATGATAATGAATACGTATTTGTACAGTAATAATCAATAACAATAATGATAATGTTTGTTTGCACCCCAGGAGTATTAAATGTATTTAGTAAATTGTAAATATGGATTTTTTCTGTGATAAAAATAAAGTTATCCAAAGATAATAAACTTTTTTATTTTATTAATTAATTAGCAGCAAATAATTACAAGATTCACTCACATTAGTTATTTAATTATTACTTAAGGTCAGGTGTACTTGCACCTAAATAACACTTGAGATCATTAATTGTTGATTTTATAATTTTTGCTTTTATTGTGGGTAAATTTAAATTTTTATGAGCAACATACCGATGACAGCCGCCAAAACTGTAATAATAATTACCCCCCTCTCGTCCCTGAATCCAAATTATATCAATTGGCGGTACTAAATCTGCTGTTTCTGGATTACTTAAAGTCTCCATTATTGATTCTACTTTATTTATATTAACTTCAGGTAAAATTGGACGTATCACAACAGACATTGGAATATTATGGACTTCCATTATATTCGCGGCGTGAATGCTAGTCATCTTTCCTGGAAAGCAAACTATAAAATTATCACTTTACTACTACAATTCTACTTACTTGTATTGGGTCGAGTGTTTATTTTTAAATAATCCCGCCTTTTTAAATTAACCTTATTCAATAAATGAATTGTGTATAATGTTGCAATTGACTTTCCACCGCTGCTATTCATAACTTACTGCACTTTGGAAGGGGAGGACTTTTAACTAGAATAGCAGCACTTTCACTTTTTTCTATTGGTTCTCAAAACTTGTAGATTATAGAATCAAAGTTTATGTTTATATTCTAAAAATAGATGTTTATAACAACATCACTAACGTTATACAGTTATACAGAATGTTTTAAAATAGTATTTAATTATCAAAATAGGATTTTAATCATACATACATAAATTTTATTACTGCTGTAAATAAATTATGAAGTCCTGCAGTCGCAAAACAGTGGGTTAATTTGTAAAAAAAAAGTATTTATACGATAAAAAGCAAATCATGTGTAAATATTTACTAGTATTTATACATAATAAGTGTGTAAATATGATCAACAAAAGCTATTATCTTATTTTCTTTAGATAAAATTATCAAAACATATTCATTCCATTTGGAACTGTGTTTTTTTATCAGACGGATTAACAGTGTACTTAAAATGATAAATCAAGCTAGGTACCCAGTAGCAAATAAAAATAATAATAATTATATTTTGCATTTTACATTTTTTAATACCAATTTATATTGTAAATACGGGTTCTCCCAGTAAGCTGGCCACTGGCAATGTCTTGGACATTTCAACAATGAATAAAACATCGTAACTATATTAACCAAGAGCAACTGAACGAAAATATTTTTGAATTCCAATTCCAAATATGACTGTTAGAAGGCGTAATTGCTAGGGTAAACAATAATAACATTTTTTGGGGGTAAAAGTGACGGTATTGGCTAAATGAGGCCTTTAAAAGCTTACTAAATTGCACACTGTGAAGTGGAGTGACTTTAATAAATTTCAAAATGTATTTTTGATTTGTATAGAAACGGCGCGGAGATAAAATGTAAAAAATGCAGCGTGTTTCCCAACAAATGTACAGTGTCTAAGAACTTTAATTACCTACAAACCGACATATACAATGTGTCCCAAAATTAATTCCGCAGCCGCCGGGGTTAGACTGTAGGACCAAAAAAGTCGAAAATCATAATTTCGAAAATTTCCTCCTCACGAAATTAGAGCCATCTTAATCGAAATGAAGGTATTTTTGAAATAGGTACCCAGTCACCCTTGACGAAGACAGAATTTGACATTTTGTGTGTCAATATTTCATTGTAAAATATTTCATTTTAAACTGACATACAAAAGTAAACAATTAAGTTTTTATACTTATTATAATGGCCAGAAGGTACAGCAATCAAGAATATTTACATATGATTAAACTACTTGGAGTTTGTAATAAAAATGCTCGTGCCGCAGAGCGTCTACCGCCAACGTTTGGCTCTTAACATGATTAATCCTGGTCGTCCTAAATAGCTAACAGGGCAACAGGAAGAGCAATTACTCCACGACATTGAAGAAGATCCGTCTGTAAGTACCAGGATCTTGGAATAATCAAGATGACGTTATTGTTCGTAAGCAGAATGAACCCACCAGCATCCCTAAGCACCAAAATCTTAGTTCATCTTAATTCATCTTAGCATCCCTGTTTCGGCGGCCATCTTTTCGCCCTTGTTCATCTTAATGCATCTTAGTTCATCTTAATTCATCTTAAATACAAATTATTATTAATTTTATTAAATACATAAATAAAAAGTTTGCCTCGAGTAGGATTTGAACCTACGACATGTCCTTTATAAAAATTTATAATAATTTTTATTTACATATTTACTTTTGAACTTATTCGTTCATAACAAAACTTATAATAATTTAATTCATCTTAATGCGTCTTAGTTCGTCCTAATTCATCTTAGTTCATAATAATTCATCTTTTGAGAGTGGAAAAATTTGGAAAACCGTGGAAAAATTTTATTGGGTGTGGCACTTTTAATGTTTGTCGACACCGCTCGACTACTTTAATTCGTCTTAATTCATCTGGCACTGTATGGTAGGCCATATCCGCTGCTTTCTGATTCACCCTCCAGATCAATCTCAATCAAATAAATCTCGATCAAATCAAGCTCAAGTACCACAAAACAAAAATGATTTTATTTATTAAACCAATCACATCATTACATAACATGGTAATTATAATAAAACCATTTTTCTAAATGAATATTAAATTGGCTGTTTCGCCTATTGGTCCTAACGAACGCATTGAAACATTTTTACTTTTCAACCGCTCGTTAAATTGTTGTATACGATGGTCCTCAGACTTGAAAAACTTACGCTCGGGTAGCACACATTTAAATTTCAGTTCTACCACCACCCAATCACCGTACTTTGTTAATACGATGTCTAGAATCAATATCTTGTATTCTACCCCTGTCTCTAAATCCTTAAGATTTTTAAAAAGTTTAAAGCATGTTGATGCATTTAGAATAGATAAATCCATATCTGTAATTATAACATAACATAACATTAAAAATTTGTATAAGTAATTAAATAAAGTAAATAAAATAAGGGGTAAGGGTTAAAACCAGAAACGATCACTTGCCAGTGTTGTCGTTGATAATCGTATTGAAAGTACTCCTTGACAGGTTGACACGAGCGTGTATAACTGCTGGTTTTTGTATATATATATATATATATATATATATATATATATATATATATATAGGGTGGCCCATTGGTGTGTGGAACTGCAATAACTTACTTAGGATCAAAAATACAAACAAATGTTTTATATAAAAGTTGTTATGTTTGCGCAGATACACATTTCTAAAATATTTTGAGATATACAGGGTGTTCAGCCTAAGCGAGACAACATGAAGTTTACTTTTTTTTAATAGGACACCCTGTATATTTGTTTACCATCGAATTCAGCGTACAATTCTGTATCTAGCCCTATCTTTTCTTTTTCCATAAATTGCGACGTTGCCAAGCTGGAGTGAAAAATATGAAGATTTGGCGAAAATTGGTGCACTATAAATGCTGCCAAATAAACGTTATCAGTGATAAGCAACTAAACTTATTTGGTAGGTACGAAGGTAAAGTATGGCTGAAATGTCTGAACATAGTAGAAGTTTCTTTGGGGTTTGGGGTGTTTTTTGGATAAGCATTAATTTGGGAGATTTCAATTAGCAAAAACTTCATTTTTTAAATGGAGCAACCAGTATATTATTTTACCATCTTCTAAAACTATTTTATCCCTTCGAATTATGTCTGTATAATGTACTCTCTAAAATTGATTGTTTTTAAGAAAATTGCATTTTTAGTTTATGATTTAAAAATATTCATGTTTTTAATAAGCAAGATCGGAATGTGACGTTTAGAATATTTCTACTTTCGATAATTTTTTGTGACAAAATCAAACCTTTTATCTTAACAGATTTCATCTTAATGAGTCCGCGTGCGTAATTAGATACTTTTTTCAAGACAATGCTTGATTTTTAATACCGTTAGATAGGCTTGTAGAATTATTTACTGCGAGCTTTAATTTACATTAAAATACCTACTTACACTTGAATATATTCCCTTTCGTTAAACACTTTACCACAACACGACGAGTTAAGATACGCGGTTTAAACTCAAGGCAACGGCTATTAAAGATAGATTAATTTTTGGAAAAACTTACATTAAAACTTACAAAAAAAGAAAAGAACGAATTAGTTTTCCTAAAAGGTACACGACAAAATATTTATAGACCGAACGGTTTACAATGGGAGTCTCTAATTAAAATAATCAAACCAATCCGGCTTAATCACAACTTCAACCGTAACTGCCTTTCCTCCGATATCAATTACCTATATTTACTCCCGAAATCAACCCCCGTTTTTCAAAAGTAATAAAAAAAAACAGTGGGAACAGTTTCATATTGTTATTGAACGAAATCTTAATTTTAAAAATATGCATTCGTCCGTAGAAAAAATCTATAGCTAATATCAAATTTCAAAGTACCAAACAAAGATACCTTTGAATTTATGGTATGTTCCGACCTAATTAATTATTACATTTATGAAGTTTTTGCCACAAGAATGTACATACAGCAACTTTCAAAGATTCGTTACGGTCCCCGGCAATAAAGCAGTGTCGAGCTTACACCTGCTTGTTTCTACCCTAACATGTGCTTTTCAACCCTTAGCCACTATTAGTCACAAAAATAAAATATACCGAGAACCATTCTTAACTTACGACTTAATATATAATAAAATATATTAAACCTCATTAATTAACTTTTCTATCGCGGTAACAATTGCGATTTGAACATGTTTATTATAATAACACAATTTTCGCGGTCCGCTACCTACAGTAAGTTAAATCAAATCGGTGTTTTTGAATTGAAAGTTGGTTTTTGTAAGTAAGTTAAATCAAACCAGTATTCTTTAACTAAAAGTTGGTTTTTGCAAACTGTTAGTTAGATCAAACCAGTATTTTTGAATTGAAAGTTGGTTTTTGCAAGCTGTAAGGTAAATCAAATGGGTGTTTTTGAATTGAAAGTTGGTTCTTGCAAGCGTAAGTTGAATCAAATTGATATTTTTGAATTGAATGTTGGTTTTTGCAAGCTGTGAGTTAAATCAAATCGGTATTTTAGAATTGAAAGTTGGTTTTTGCAAGCTGTAAGGTAAATCAAATGGGTGTTTTTGAATTGAAAGTTGGTTCTTGCAAGCGTAAGTTGAATCAAATTGATATTTTTGAATTGAATGTTGGTTTTTGCAAGCTGTGAGTTAAATCAAACCGGTATTTTTGTATTGAAAGTTGGTTTTTGCAAGCTGTAAGTTAAATAAAACCGGTATTTTAGAATTGAAAGTTGGTTTTTGCAAGCTGTAAGTTAAATCAAACCAGTATTTTTGAATTGAAAGTTGGTTTTTGCAAGATGTAAGTTAAATCAAACCAGTATTTTTGAATTGAACGTCGACTTTTGCAAGCTAGTAAGTTAAATCAAATCGGTACTTTAGAATTGAAAGTTGATTCTTGCAAGACGTAACTTAAATCGATCCAGTATTTTTGAATTGAAAGTTGGTTTTTGCAAGCTCAATGCATCATGTTAGTAGCCAAACATCTAGTTTCAAGTAGACGAACTTCAACAGCGAACAATAGCGTCATTTTCACAGTTATAAGATCCTGGTACTTACACGCGGATCTTTAATGCCGTGAAGTAATAGTTCTTCCTGTTACCATGTTAGCTGTCTAGGACGATCAGGATGAATCTTGTTAGGAGCCATTCTACTTTCGTATTTATGGATTTTTTTAATTATAAACGAAACAATAGGTCTTGTTGAAAACAATTTTCTTCGCCGATTGCATGCATGCATAGAACAAAATGGCGAATATTTCGAACTTATTTTATTTGGATATTTGAAAACATAATTGCAATTTTTAATATGGCCATAATTTCGTACAGAGGAACTTTTCGCAAGTTTGATATTCGACTTATTTTTTAGTATAATCTCGGAGGCTGTGGAATTAATTTGTGTGTCTGTCTGTCTGTGTGTGTGTGTGCGTGCGCGGGCGCGTGCGTGCAGGTGTGTATGGGTGTGTCTGCGCGTCCGCGTGCGTTGGTGTGCGTTAGTGTGCATTGCCGTGTGTTGGTGCGTGGGTGTGTATGTTTGTGTGTGCCTTCATTAATACACTTGATGGTAAGATAACTATTATATTATTTCAATAGATATTGAATAGAATAATATTTTTTTTAGATAGTTTAAGATTTCCTATTTCCCAGCTACCTATGTAACATATTAAGACTCTAAGGTAGGTATACTGCAAGCTGTAATTTACCTGCGGTTTAATTTCAGATACATGTTCTGTTGGATGTAACTAAACGTCGAGTTTAAACCTCAACTGACAGTTGCAACATGGTTTAACCTTAGATGTGGTTAAATCGTACAGTTTTCCCGATTTTAATGGAAAAATCATAACCTTATTAATATAAGGTTACTAATTTCATAAGTTAAATAGGCATAACGAAACATTTTGTTGATTACCCGGGCGCACATTGAGAAGCGGGGGACAGCGCAGGGCAGCATGCGTTTTTGAAAACAAAGATTTCTTATGTACGCACGCAAATTGAGACGCAGGACAGGGCAGGGTAAGACTGTGCGGCAACTAACCTGCGTCATTCAGTGTCTGTGACACAGATTTCTGTGCGACACGTTCTAACCTGCTTGAATAAATATAAATCTTTTTGTGAAAATAAATTACATATTTAATATAAATCTGTTTGTGAAAATAAATTATTTTATAATGTATGTTGAATTAATTGAAGCTGTGCGAAAACAGACAGTTCTATATGACACAAACCATCTTGATTACATGAGAACAAAGTTGAAAGATACATTGTAGAACCGGATTGCGAAAGAAATACATTTAATAAAAGACGGAAAGTACTTTTATCACTATATTATTTTATCGATTGTATTTACTTCTAGTCTAGTCAACAAGTATAATTTTGTTCGAATTCGGGTCTGAATTCACCTAAAATTATGAAAAAGGTGTCATTCGATCCGTACAAACATTTTGTACCTTGTTATTTTTATAGAGAGATGCCCAGAAGACTGCTTTCCAATATGCGCTTAGTCTGTGTCTCTATAACCTGTGGGCAGTTTTTTCCTGTGCTGTGCTGACTGTGCTGCCCTGCATCGCCTGCGTCTCAATGTGCGCCCGGGTTAATGGAAGCTTTGATATTCTTGAAGTACTAATTTCGGTAGAGAATTTGAATCTTTTAATAGTATTGAAAAGTGCAAGGTATATCAATGGAAAACATTGTAAAGATGTTGTAGGTGTCCTTAAGTTTTTATATTTTTATGGGTAAGAACAAAATATTGGATAAACTGTCCCCGGTACATGGTAATGAGATTATTTCACCTAATTATACAAAATGTTTTTAACCACTTAACTGACCAATCAATTTTTCCAAAAGTGTCCAAAAAATGTCAATTTTTTAATTTCTTCATTATGCCATTTTGTAATGGCAAAATCATACCTCATGTCAATTTTTCACATTTGTTCTTATTTATAACAGAAAAGACTTAAATACTATCCCGAGTTATCTGGTTTTTATACGAAAATTGACTATAAAAGGCAAACACTTGACATTGATGAAAGAAAACAAAACACAGTTATTGTTTATAAATGTTTCAATGAATTTATTTATAATAAAGTAGGTATTTATGACAAGTATGTAATTATAAACTGTATATTTTCAAAAATTGGTGTGGTAAATGCCGAAACATGGCGCAACACATAATCCAACTTCGCAATATTTGCACCAGTAGCGTGATTCGCGCCTTACTCGTTTTCCCTTCTGATCGCGTGAACTTACTATACGGTACTAATGCATTTGCTACACCAGCACTCGTCACAGTCGACCCCCATCGATAAATGACATAAAACATGACAGAGAACCAAAAATATGCAAAACGAATATATTCGGAACTGACGTAGATTCTATTGTAAAGCGCACGAGATAAAACGGGTTAAATATGTGGATGGAATTACCGACACGAGGTAATTCGGGATACTCTTTTAGCGGGACACATGCGCCCACGTGTTATCTCGGGATAGTCAGTTAAGGGTTAAATGTTTTAGAAAGTGTTAAAATTATTTGAAATAAACTGGCGAATATTACATTATTTATTAAACTACACAGATATTACTTACACCCATCAACGTTAAATAGATATGTATTGTATGACCAACCTAATTGAATCTGTTATTAGAACATTCTAAAAGATTATTTTTGTAACAACGTTTTTTAAAACAAATGAAAGGTTTATTTTTAGTCTCGTGTAACTTCAGAAGCAATCCTGTCATTGTTATAGTGAGAATAATCTCTAGTAATTATTACCATGATATTTCTTTGTAGCTTTTGTTTGTGCTTGATATAATATAGCATCTATTCGCGTGTTTCAATTAAATGTGAGTCAAAAAATAATCTAGTCAAATATAACTCGGAGTGAGAATAAATTACAAAATAATTCTCCAGATTTCTTCTTAAGCTTGTTCTAATTTGTCAACAAGCATTCGAGAATCTGTCTATTTTCATTATTCTCACTCTCTTGTTATGTTACTACTGATTATCTTTTGACATTTTTTAAAGCCGATCGGTAAGGAATGATTGATTCTTAGACAATATTACAGATTTCCATTTTAACAATCACTGCAACCGGGAAACGCCTTTACTGTTTTTGATTTTTGTTGTACTATGTATAGGTAACATTGTAATTTAAAAAATGAGGTATGGCGATGCTCAAACAAAGTGTAATAAACAAAACCGAATTGTCAATTTAAGGGCTATGTTAGATAAGAAAGTAGTAATATATATTAATTAGTTTGTGATAGTAAGTTTAAATTTTGTAAGGAATGATTTATTTAAGGTTTTGTACTACACGTTTGTCTAATTGTATTAAGATGGTTTATCTCAATTAGGTAGACGACATTCTAAGATATTAAAAATTACTTAAGATAATTTATAGTAGATTGTTGTTGAATCATAATGTTTAATTAATAGATATTATATTAATTAACAATATGTTACACAATTGCAGTATAATTATATTAGCTAAAAAAGTAGGTCAACCCACGGGAAAAGCTTTTCCACTGTAAATAATAAAGTAGGTGTATTTAAAATTAAAAAATATATACAATATACATATGTATAATTAATCTAACTAAATTTCAGTGATAACCTGTATTAACAAATTTAGTGAATCTTATTCTTGTTTGAACTTGTCAAGTCTTTTTTGCGATGTATAAAATGAACCTGTTCCATATTAATAATAGCAATAATAGTATATTAAAACACAAGTATCATAAGTCACTCTATTGGCGCACGCACCCAGGTTTGGAGCCTGAGGAGCATAGCAATGAGGGTTGTAAATGTAAGAAATACATTTCTTGCTTTCATTAAAAATATACGTTTAAATATTTAGTTCAATATTCGATACGCCAAAACTATAGATTTTTGAAATACAGTGCCCTGCATCTTAGCTCCCGTCTTCTGCTACATCTAAATGAAAAAATGAAAAAAATATTAAATGGAGCAAATAAAATACTTGCTAGACAGCATATTTTAGAAATATTCTCACAAATACATGTGGCCCATAAGTCCATGACAAAATAAACATATATTATTTAATTTAAAATGAGACCTACAAATTGTATGTTAAAATCTTTTAATGGTTCGCAATTAAAACCCCTTGGTATAGTTAGTTTATATTGTATGTATAGGGAAGCAGAAATCTATGCAGATTTCATGATTACAGAAAATGCTGAACAAATTTTGTTAGGGGGTCAAGCGTCCTTAAAGTTAGGGCTAGTGAAAAGAATAGATAGTAATAAGCTAACCGAAAATGTTAGTAATAGAGAAAAATTTATAAAGCAAAATTCCGACATATTTTTAGGATCAGGAAAGTTTCCGGGTGAATACTGTATTACGGTTTCTAAAAAATTTGAATCTGTGTGTCACCCGCCAAATAAAATACCCAATGCAATTAGAAGTGCGTTTAAAGACGAATTAGACAGGTTAGTCGGAAGAAAGGCGATAGTAAAAGTAAACGAGTTAAATAATAAAGCAAGTATAAATAGAACAGTAATCGTCGAAAAAAACAATGGCAAAATACGCCTTTGTCTCGATCCTTCAGATCTGAATCAGCATATTGTGCGAAAGCCTAGATTAGTTTCAACTTTAGAGGAAATAACATCACAGTTAAAAGATAAAAAATATTTTTCCGTTTTCGATTTATCAGAAGGGTTCCATCATTTAAAGTTAGATGAGGAATTATCGTGGAAGTATTGTTTTTCCACACCTTTTGTAATTTATCGGTATTTAGTTTTGCCTTACGGTTTGTCTAATTCGCAGGATCTATTTGAAGAGGCGCTTGAACAAAATTTTGGAGATATTAGTAATTTAGTTATTTGTCATGATGATATGATTGTAACTGGTAAAGATGAAAGAGAACACAACATAACAGTCGAAAGAATTATAGAAAGAGCTAGAAAGTATAATACTAAATTTAACAAAGAAAAGTTTCAATACAAATTGAAACAAGTAAAGTTTATGGGACAAGCTTTTTCTTGTAACGGAATGGAAATAGACTCTGATCGTGTAGAATCCTTAGTAAAACTAGAAACCCCAAAATGTAAAGAGGATCTGCAAAGAATTATAGGGTCATTTAATTATGTGAGAAAGTATATACCAAATATGGCCGAATTTATGCATCCCCTAACACAATTATTAAAAAATAATATCGAATGGCAATGGCACGCATTGCACGACAATGCTTTCCAAAATTTAAAAAATATTATAACAAAAGCACCTGCACTTACTCCATTCGATCCTAATAAAAAGATTATTTTACAATGTGACGCTTCAAAAAACGGTATTGGATGTTGTATGTTTCAATTGTGCGAAAACGACATCAAAAAGTTAGTCGCTTGCGCATCTCGTGCTATGAATAATAGTGAACGAAATTATAGTCAAACGGAAAAAGAGATTTTGGCTATACATTTCGGAACGCAAAAATTTCATCAATTCATATATGGAGCTGAAGTAGATATACAAACGGATCACAAACCGATTGTATCAATTATGAATAAGCCTATAAATAAAATTGGATCGGTTCGCTTGCAGAGATTAAGATTAAAGCTTCTTAAATATACCGTAAATGTTTATTACGTCCCAGGTAAGTACCTACACTTCGCCGACATGTTATCACGTTCATATTTAAACGTTACCGACAACGATCCAGAAATGCTTGAAATCATTCACTACATATCAAAATATTTACCTATGAGTATAGAACGTAGAAAGCAATTTAAAGATAAAATAGCTAAAGATAAAAATTTAAGTCAAATTATACAATATTATTTCAATGGTTGGCCCAAAGAAAGTAAAATATCTAAGGAGTGTAAGGCATACTTTAAAGTAAAAGACGACATATATGTAGAGGACGGTTTAATTTTCTTGGGTAATAAAACAATTGTCCCCGATTCTCTTAGACAATTTGTTTTACAATTTATACATAAGGGTCACGTAGGTATTAGTAAAGCTATTGGAAAGGCTAGACAAATTTTCTATTGGCCCAACATGTCACGCGATATCTCGTAGTTCATACAATCATGTAGAATTTGTGAAAAATGCATGCCATCTAAGGCGAAAGAACCTTTATTGTCACATGAAATACCAACATTAAGATTCAATAAAGTAGGCGCTGACCTCCTAGAGTTTGGACCATCATCATACTTAGTTCTTATTGATTACTTTTCTCATTGGGTAGAATTACATAAACTCAAAAATAAAACTTCAAAGGAAATAATAAATGTTATGCAGGACACATTTACTAAATTTGGCTACCCTGAAACATTAATCGCTGATAACCTACCATTCATATCTTCCAAATGTAAAGAGTACTACAGCAAAAAAGATATTTCGATATTCACTTGTTCTCCTTATTACCATCGGAGTAACGGTATGGCTGAAAAAGCTGTAAACATTAGTAAACAAATATTAAAAAAAGCTGCCGAAGATCAAACTGACTACAGAGAATCCATTATGGTAATTATGATAAAACCTGTAAAAACAGTTATATAAGCTTTAAGAAGGGGGATAGGGTTGTTATCAAGACAGATAGAGATAGATATTGGCAAAAAGCCATAATACTTGGTACAGCTAACGAACCAAGATCATACTGGGTTCGTAGAGATAGTGACTCTAAAACATTACGAAGAAATTCGAATCACATAAGACACTCTTGAACAAGATCAGACGAGTACCATTTAGATTCAAAGTTATACCCTGAATGTCTTCAAACTAATAATAAAGAAAAGTCTAACAATAATGATAATATTGTACTTACAGAAACCTCAAATACAGACCAATATGAAAATCAATCTCGTTATGGTAGGCATATAAAACAGGAGGCGCTAAACAGAGGACGGAATAGGACGTGTGCCGATGTGTGACGTCACGATGTGTGACGTCATCATAGCTTAACAAGGCGCTGGCGAGTATCTATTTTAGATAAGATAAACAAAACTACTGTAACCTAACAAAACTAAAAAAAAATTATACACAAAACTACAGTAACCTAAAAAAAAATTGCATGGGCCGGGATTCGAACCCGCACCAACAATGTGGAAGGCGACTGCTACCAGTACACCACCAACGCTCTAGCGGTTTGACAATGAAAGTGATATTTAAGCCATTTATAAAAATTCCTATTTATCTGGATAAGACATGCGCACATCGTGACGTCACACATCGGCACACGTCCTATTCCGTCCTCTGTTTAGCGCCTCCTTATAAAACCTCCTAACCGTTTAGATTTGTAAATGATATAATCTTAGGGGGAAGGTGTTGTATATGCATTACAATCAATATATTCATACTTAGGTATAGGAGACACTACCATCGTATTAATTATGTTATAAGTAACCCATGAACCTATTGCTGAAATAAATGTATTTATAAGTTATAAAGTGTTTAATAATAATGTATATGGTAAACCTCCCTTAAACAGAACACTCTATATATTATTCCAGATTTTAATTCTCCTCGCTTCGTACATTACCTCAACAAAATTTCAGCATCTTATACCGAGTGCTTTCAAAGATATGACAATTGCTTTGTCTGAATGGACATGTCTTGGTCACTCTATATCTTTAAAGACCAAACGAAATTAATTATTATTTGTAGTCGGATATTTTATGTATACGGTCTATTTTATTTTTATATATATGACTACACGAAGTATCGGTAGTAGTATACAGTATGGTCCACAACGAGAATCATAGATTTTCTCGAAATTTTCAAAAGGAACACCCTAAATTTTTCATCAGCATGAAATAGCTTATTTGCTATTCTATCAATTTTATTAAACATTCCCTATACCCAAACCCACTCGTTATTTAGTTACATTCATCTATCCAAAACTACCCGTTATATATATATATATATATATATATATATATATATATATATATATATATAAATGAGAAAACTAAAATTATTAGTGCTGAAATACATGATTTATCTTTTGTACAATTGTTCGAAAAATTTTTCTCCGGCGATGTTTACAATTTATTGCAAGAAGAAACGGAAAGATATGCTAAATCTGTAAAAAACTTTACTGATTTTACTGTGACTATTCAGGAATTAAAAACGTTTATTGGATTTTTAATATTTTCTGGATACCATATTTTACCTTCTGAAAAGCTATATTGGAGTACAGATGAAGACACCAGAATACAACTTGTAGCGGGTGCAATGTCTCGAAATAGATACTTGAAATTGAAATCAGTTTTTCACTGTTGTAATAACGACGAAATTAATTTGACTGATAGGTAAATAAAATAAGGTATAATAACAATGTCAGAATTCTAACATTATGTGTTTCATTGTCGGTGCTATAAAATTCGTTCACTAATAAATACAATAAACCAAGCATGTCAACAATGTGGTACATTTTCTACTCATTTATCAGTTGATGAAATGATTGTGAAATACTATGGGCACAATCGTATGAAGCAATTTATACAAGCAAAACCAATTCGATTAGGATATAAATTATGGCCGTTATGTAGTTCAGATAGATATTGCTAAAAATGTTTTGTTTATACTGACAAAGATAAAAATGCAACTCCGGGTTTACTGTAAGGTTCGCAAGTTATTACAGATCTTTTATAGTAATCGTTGAAAATCCTAATGACCATTTGGTATATTTTGATAACTTTTTTACAAACCGTGACATAATGATTCATCTAAAATCAATTGGATTTCGTCCAACAGGTATATGCTGCAATAATATATACTTTTCTTATCCTATTTGTTACAGGAACAATGCGTGAAAACATAACAGATAAATGCCCACTTTTAAATTCAAAAGAACTTTCAAAGAAAGAGCGTGGCACATTTGATTATCGATTTGACAAAAATGGAACGATAACAAATATGTCACGATTGGTACAAATTTTGATATCATTGAACCACTAGGTAATGCTTCAAGGTGGTGTAAATCGAAACAACAAAAAATTCATGCCCCCAACCTAATGATATCAAAATGTACAATCAATATATGGGAGGTGTTGATCATCATGACCGGATAGTTGGCAAATATGCTATTAGGATTAGAGGCAAAAAATGGTACTGGTCGTTAATTACAAGAATGATCGACATGTCCATAACAAATGCATGGATTTTGTACAGAAAAATTCACGGGCCAGGTTCTTTATCTTGTTTAAATTTCCGAAGAAGTGTTGCCACATTTTATTTAAAACTAGGCCATTCTAGCTATCGGAAACAACGTGAATGGCGTAGTGCCTGATGTTCGGTATGATGGAAACAGCCATTGGATAAGACGGAGGGAAAAACAGCGTAGATGCCAATTTCCAAATTGCCAGAAAAAAACCTTTGCCTTTTTGTTCAAAATGCGATGTAACCCTGTGTGTAGAATGTTATGAACCCTACCATAAATAAAAATAATTTTTTGTTTCACGAGTCGTTAAACCCATACTCTTTCAGATTGCGCGTAGTACGTTCATTGTTATAGGGAGTGCAATTCTACTCACATTGTACCAGTGTCATATACATAGAACACTTAATTTATTGTACACCAAAAGCGACAAAAAAATCTAATTATTTTTATCTAATGAAAATAGGATTATAATTGTTAATTAATAACAGTTTTCTAAATTTTATTATTATTTTCGGTACCAGTACTTAATGAGTTAATCAAAACTAGACTTAAAAGTTATATCTTTTAAAGGGAGCACCTATATATTTTATTCCTATTGGGTGCGGAATATCGTACGAAACATCTTTTATATTATACTAATATGTCTCAAAGTTTCAGAGATATTCATCAAAATATGTTATTAGACATAGCAAACTTATGAATAGTTTTATTTCAAATTTATTGTGACATCGTTAACGTATGTATAAATATAAAGTGTTTGATATCAGTTTAGCATTTCAAAATCTATGTTCGATATGTCTTCCGTTTTCTTGGAGGAGCAACTGAAGGCGGTTTTGAAAAGACCCTGCTACTCTTCTTAAAATGTCAGGCGTAATACTCTCAAACGCGTTCCTTATTCTTTGTTGCATATTTTCTTGTGTAGTTGGTGGCTCTTGGTAAACGATTTCCTTAACATATCCCTACGAAAAGAAATCCAGTTTAGTTAAATATGGGGATCGGGATGGCCAGTTGCACGGTCCTCCCCTGCCAATCCAACAATTTGGAAAGAATTCATTAAGATAGTCCCTGGCGTGAACAGAATAATGGGCGGGGGCTCCATCGTGTTGCAGCCACATTTCATACCTCACAGTTATTAATGCCCGTTATTAAAATAAGGCCCAATAACACGTTCACCAATAATTCCGCCCCAAACATTTATTGACCATTTGTGTTGATAGTCAACCAACCTGAAAGTCCTCGGATTATGGTTTGAATAGTAGTGGAAGTTATGGCGATTCACAAATCCATTTTTGTGGAATGTGGCTTTATCCGAGAACAAAACCTTATCAGAAAAGTTGTAAGTTATATCAATTTTATGTTGATGATGATGATGAAACTGGACATGATACGCATGAAAACATTTATGCTTCAAAATCCGTTGAACGTTTCGTTCACTAACACTACAGCTGAACTAATTGCTTTTTGACTAACTGAAGGATTTTCGGTAACAGATAACATAACAGACAATTCATTTTCTTCACTTCGAACAGGAATACTCTTAACTGGTTTTGTATAGTCCCGTTTGTATAAATCTTTGTAATAAACTTTCCAAGCTTCGGTTGCCTGGATGTCTTTGTTCGGGATAGCGCTCTGAATAAAGTCGTCTTGCCAGAAAAGTGCTTCTTTGGCATTCTCCTAGTATAAAAATCATATCTACGAACTAATCTTTTTGGTACTCCATCACAAGAAGCACTTTTATCAGCAAAAATCACTTAAATGAATAATTATCGCTTAAAAAATAGTATGATAACGGCAGTTTTTTTTTACTCACCTTAGTTCATTCTTCATGTCTTAACGTATTTTAACGCAGTAGAAGAGCGTATTAAAAAAATATACTAGTCCGATTATAAAATATATTTAAATAAACTGCTCCACATAAGTTAGGAATATTATGGAAAATTTGATTTTTCGAAAGGAAAAAAAATTCGGACGATTTTAAGCTATTTAGTTTTTAAATGCTTGTTTTTTATTATCAAAAAGTTTTAAAAATTAAAAAAGACATTTTTAAACAAAAAGACAAAAAAATGAAAATTAGGTGAAAGTGATTAATAACTTAATTTCAAATTAATCAAAAACCTTCAGCAATAACGAGTATGTCCTCCGTAGGCTTCAATGACAGCTTGGTAACGTCTTTGCATACTGGTTATGAGATTATTAAAGTTTTCTTGCGGGATCTGTTGCCAAAGTTGTGGAAGCAAATTTCTCAATTGTCTCATTGTTTGAGGTTGGGGATTATGATGATCTAAAGCTATCTGCAACTGATCCCGAGCATGCTCTATCGGATTTAAATCGGGCGATACACCAGGTAAAGCTAAATGAGGAATTCCATTGGTTTCAATTGCATCCATAACTGCATGGATCGGTGTGGACGAGCGTTATCGTCCAAAAAGAGGAAACCAGGACCCACAGCAGCATGAAACTCTGACACAATGTTGTTGATCACCTGATTCAAGTATGAATTCATGTTTCCTGGAATAACCAGCAAGTCGGTACGGCCATCATAACAAATTCCTCCACATACACAAACAGTGCCTCCTCTGAAAGGGTGAACTTCTTGTACTCATCGCCGATGTCTTGGCACCAAAGGTTGTGTCCAGACACGCGTTCGACGACTATCCGAAAAACGACCATATCTCGATTCATCAGTGAATAGTACCAACTTCCACTCTTCTGTCCAATTGACACGCTCTCTTTCCCATTCTAATCTTTGTCGCCTATGTTCGGGAGTCAATGGTGCACCTCTAAAAAGTCGTCTAGAACGTAAATTGACATCCCATAAACGTCTTCTGACAGTTTCATCTAATATTAATGTTCCTGTGGCTTCTGAGAGCCTCCTACTCAACATTCGAAATGTGCTCAAAGGTTCTCGGCGTGCAGAAATGGTGACATATCGGTCTTCTGCAGGGGTAGTTATTGATAGGAGCCCAATTCTAGATCTTTCTTCATCCGATCCAGTTTCTTGAAACCGGTTAAAAGGTCTAGAAATGACACTGGCTAACTTGAAAAAAAGTTGCTACGTCACTTTGTCGTTGACCACCCTGTAGCAAACCAATTGCTCTATTTGCTTCGTCAGATGTTAATTTACGTCTAGGCATTAGGAATTAGCAACGCACAAAATTTTCATACCAAATTTGCACAATAAGTCAACAAATTGACAAGCAACCAAACAAACAATTGATTTGTTAGAGCGGGTTAGAAAGAGAAGAACTCTCCACAGTCCTCAATATAATGCTACATTTATCCGTATGGCATAGGTATGGTATCTAGCAGTTTTAATAAAGTGTCAAACATGGCAAAAATTTGAAAATTAAAAAATTGTGCAGATTTTCAGATATATCCTTAACTTATGTGAAGTAGTTTATTAAAATTTGTTTTCAGTGGTATTATTAATATTAGAAATCTATGTCTAATAACAGCTTTTGATGAATATTTCTGTCACTGGAACATATCAGTATAATTACAAACATAAAAGATGTTGCGTACGTTATTCCGCACCCAATAGTAATAAAATATACAGGTGTTCCCTTTAAAAGATATAACTTTTACGCTTAGTTTTGATTAATAACGGGTAGTTTCGGATAAAGACGAATTTAACTAAAAAACGAGTGGGTTTGGGTATGGAGAATGCTTAATAAAATTAATAGAGTAACAAATAAGCTATCCCATGCCGATGAAAAATATAGGGTGTTCCATTTGAAACTTTCGAGAAAATCTACTATTGTCGTTTCCGACGACTTACGATGTTTCGTGAAGTCATCTGTATAAAAATAAAATAGACCGTATACATAAAATATCAGGAGGCAGTAAATAGAGGAAGGTCTATCTGTCTAAAGATGGAAATAAAAAAGAAAACTAAAATCTACAGTAACCTGGGAATTTCAAATATACGGTTAGTTTTCTTTTATATTTCCATTCTTTAAATCTAACTATAAAAATGCCTTCGTCAAAACACGGCACACCACACTCTAATTACCGCCTCGAAAAATATTCTACTAAAAGTAATAATTAATTTCGTTTGTTCTTGAAAGGTACAGAGTTATCAACACATGTCCATTCAGACAAAGAAATTGTCATATCTTTGAAACCACTCGGTATAAGATGGTGAAATTTTGTTGAGGTAATGTACGAAGCGAGGAGAATCCAAATTAATATATAGGATGTTCCATTAAAAAATATATTAGTTTGTGTTATCATGGACTTATGGGCCACGCTGTATTTGTGAAAATTTTTTTAAAATGTGATGTCTAGGAAGTATTTTATTGCTCCATTTTGATATTTTTTGTAATAGAAATCATATAGATGTAGTAGAAGACGGGAGCTAAGATGCAGAACCCTGTATACGTTGCACATTTATTTATTAATTTTTTACCCATAATGATAATTATAATAAATACATAGTTTTAATAATTTATGTATATAAAGGACAAAGAACATTTTGTAAATAAATTTAATGTGTAGATATGTTAGACCGGATGATACAGGGATTTAATCATCTTATTATATTATAAGTAAACTGAAAGTTGTCGACTGGCGAAGCTGCTTGATTGGGAACAGTATTAGGGAGTTTGAAGAAATATTGGTGTCCACCGTCCAGTTACCGATGGGGTCAATTACACGAAAAATACCTATACCGCAGTACAAAGGGAAAGGGAGAACTCTTAGTGGTCAATCAATGTAACGAAGGTAATTATTTAGATACATTTTGTTTTGTTGGTGATCGCAATAAAGTGTGTCTTTTTAAATTGTATTTGTCAGGCGGATGAATGCGCCTTCTTTGGTTACGATTTTGCATAGGAGCCCTTCAGGTGATTAAATTAATTTGATAAAAGTGCATTCACCCGTACATTAACCATATCGTATTGTGCAGTTTATTTTATTCTGATTACGCTATATAAATTTACGTATTACTAAAATTTGTGTTCGACGTTATTGATATTCATTTTTGGTGTTAGTTGCCATATAAGGTTGGGGAATTTGAAACTTGCAAGCGTCAATCCCATTTAACTAATAGAGTTTACAAAATTGAATGGATGTTAACTTTTGTATCACGCTGATTGTTTATTTTAATTCTGTTCGATTTTATGATAATTTACGAATAGCGTTATTTCTGTACAGTGTATAATATTTTTGTAACTGCATTCCTATTACTACGTTATTATTTACGTAAGATCAAATTTAAATGATTAGATATCTTGGTTTACGTTCAAGTTATTGAGTAGTTTATAATTATTTTATGGGAATTGCTGATTTACACAACTTTACAGCGACAACGTTCAATACTTTTTTCATTATTTAATAAAAGATTTAACGTAATGATTGATGATAATTTCGCTGTTAGAAAATTTGATATTTTGAGTTTTGCTGATATAATTTAATTTTTTTAAATAAATTTCGTAATGATTAACGTAACGTAAATATACAGTAAATAAAATCGTTAACCGATCAGCTGTTTTTTGTTGCACGTCATTGTTTGGCGAATACGTGCAGATATTTTGAAGTTTTATAGGAATCAATTTACTGGCTGTTAGTCCACTGATTCACCTGGATTTGTGAAAAAAAAGGTAAGCAAGCTTTTTGTTTGGGAATTTAGCTGTAAATTTTTCGCATTTAGGTATTACGACCCCTATATTGTCGTTTATTAAATTATCGGACCTTTATAAATATTAGATTGCGTTTTGTTTATTTTTCTTGTAACGTATATTCATTTTAAATTGAATAAGTACCGTGTTGACCAGTCATATTTTCGTTGTTTGAGCAAGTAATTTTACGTTGAGGTTTACCGAAATATATAATGGATTCTGAGTTTAATTATTGCAATTTTGCGGAACTTAAATGAAACCTAAGATTTTATTTGAGTGTTGGTGAACTTTGCGTGGATATCTTTGAAGTAGGATTTTAGGCGGGGGTTTCCTGTTAGGCCATTATTTTAAGATCTTGTACATGACGTTTTCCCACTATAAATTTATTTAACAGGTGGCGCCTTTGTGACTTTTTTTTCTGTTTTATGACACTCTTATCGTATTTTACGTATTACGATCTAACTTAAACGCATAATTAATAACACACCCACCCCTTTTTTCCACTGAGCTATGGGCGCCATTTCCGTACCTGTTACTTCCATTCTACTGCCATTTTCGCCCGTAACACTATAAATAGCAGTTATGCCCTCAATGCATACCAAACTTTACGCGCGATTAATATATTGAATATTTAAAATTAATTATAACGTCAATTGTTTTCAAAAAAAAAAATTTCTCATTTATGACAGTAGGTATTGATGCGTTACCATGAGAACGAATACAAAAGCAGGCATGCAAATTGATAAATCATTTGACGTTTTGGTCTAGTTAGTTTAAACGCAATAACTGAGATGTTTCCAGAAGTAAGATGAATGAAATTGAAGAATTGTACCACCTAGTATAAACATGACTAATTGTAATAATTGTATTGAACATATTTTTAAATAAACTCATAGTTTTGTGCCTATTGTTTTCATTTGTTGACGTTTCATTATAGTGCGGTAGGTCATTATGACGTCCCCGGGCTATAAAACGACGGTTGCATTAAAGAAATTTGGTTTATAATTGTCATACTGTAATGTGCTCGTGCATAAAATACTTTAAACACTTGATAATCATTTTATATTGCCTCAAATTTTGACGCAATAAGTTACATGTATGGCCAGATAAGCATATTAAGAATATGATGAATGAGATACTCATTAAAATCCTTATCTTTTGGGCAAAATCGTGCATTTTGATTAGATATTTACAATATTTAACGTTTCAATAGCAGTTACAGCTGTTGTCGTTAGTAAATAGAAATAACTTGAGTAAAAGATTGACGTAAGCGTTCGCTTTGAAATTTTATATTATTTTAGGCGATATCCAAATCAATCATGTGTGTGTATGTCTATGTTTTTTTGTGTGTTTGGTGTGTCCGTGCGTGTGAGTAGGCGATGCGATATGCGTTTGGTGGTTGAGGGGGTGAGAGTGGTGATGGTGTTGTGTATGTGTGAATTATGGGCGGATAATTTGTATCCAAAATGTACTAAATTTGGAAGTTGTGGAGATTTGTTAATTGTTTTTTGTTTAACTTTTGGCTACAGCTTAAATAATTTTTAAAACCTTCTTGCACATGTCTGTAAATTTTCTGATACCAAATTGCATAAAATAATTGAAATTGAGTTTGGATTGTTTTGCGTGGGAATGGAGGAGATCGGTCGTTGTAGGGAGTGGTAAAGATCTCTCTGGTTAGGATTGTGTTACCGAAAATTATTTTGTGTGCAAAGTTTCTTTGTAATGTTTGTATTCCGTTTGTGATGGGTGATATGTTTGCATGTTGTGTTGTGAGGACGTTGTGGAACCTGAAAGGTAGTCTATGTATGCGTCTAAGTAATCGGCGCTCACAGGAGGCGATAGAGGAGAGGTGATTAGGGATTATATGTGTGTATATTAACCTTCTGATGAAGATTAAATTTCTTACCGTAATGTATTAAAAACTGTAACTGTTTAGGTTATGGATCTTGTCAAGGAGACCAGCGTGCCAGACCCTGTCAAATGCACCCAGGTTGCATTGCGTATGTTTGAATGGTCTGGTGGTTTGTGCAAGCAGCAACAAAGGATCGTGACACGTTCGGTTGGGACGAAAACCGAATTGGCTGTTAGGAAGCAGTTTGTTGAATTCAAGGTGGTCGCTAAGTGACCTGGCTAGAATCTGCCCAATGGATTTTCCGAGGCAGCTTCAGAGGGAGATGGGTGTATAGGAGGAGGGTATTGTGTGGTCGGAGAGCGGTTTGGTTATCATGACGGTGGAAGCCTATTTCCAATCCGCTGGGAAGTGGGATAGTATTAAACACTCGGTCGGGCAAGTGTCGGGGTATTTTACGATTAAGGCCGTCTTGACCTGGAGCAGAATTGCGTACTTATTTGAAGTACGTAAATCTCAACTCAGAAGATTTTTTTCGTGTTCCGCCGCCCGTTCGCCGCTTAATATCTGATTACAGCAGCACCGATCCGACCACCCCCAAAGACCTCTGGATACCGACGTCTCCACTGAGATCCTCCGGACCAGCGACGCTGTTGAAGTTATCTCCAGGAATAATTCAGGCCTCCAGGGGAAGATACCACCGCTTACCTGAATTGGCGCCCGCGAATCCGCCAAATTATTATTAGTATTAGTATATTTTTATTTTACTTTAATAAACCTGATAATAACTTTACTAAACTTATTTTTTGGTAGGGACACAACGACCATCCTTGTGCTATCATAGCAACGTGAAAGTGTCACAGTGTGGCGGCCTTGTAACCAGGTTTTGATTTCAGAAGGGGAAATTGACGTTTTAGGGGGGCAAACGTGTTTCGATTTATGTAATCACTAAAAAATGAAAAAAACTTTATTGTAGAAATAAAATAGTTAAACAAAATAAAACTGCTTTTAAAATAATTGAAGTTTCCTGGGAAAATGGTATATTTTTATAATGCCACATTTTCTAGTAGATAGATGATTTTCTAAAGTGTGCAACTTTCTTTTTTAGAGTGAGCACCGCCCACTATGCCCCCCTCTTTACTTAGCTACGGGCCTGCAGTGTGCTCCAAAATAGTCGACAGCTGAGAAGTATGGCATTGTCCAATTTGACGGGGACTCAGACTGAAGATTATACTTGAACAGAATGAAGTCTAGCTATGCATTACAAATTTCCACCTAGATGATGTAAAAGATAAAACCACCACTTATTCAACGTGGAGAACTTTAGGGTCAGTTTTTCAAAGAAAAGGGGTTACAAACCAGCTGTTCTTGAGGAAAAAACTGCTGACCATGAAGTGGCAGAAAGGCCAATCACTTAAGGACCACTTAATTAAATTTGAGGAAGTTCGGGGATTGAAGTCAGTTGGAGTCAAACTTGAAGAAACATACATCGTTTGTCATCTTCTGTTAACGTTGCCAAAAAGTTATCATCCTTTAAGTGAAGTATGCTAGCGATAGAGTTTGTGAAAGCAAAACTCGTGGATTAAGAAGTGAAGCTGTCGAAAAACTTCAACACCGTGGTCAACACGAAGTCAACATCAGCCAACTCAAGACGCACCCACTACCAGGCCCAAATGTGGCAAGTACGGACACATCCGGAAGTACTGCAGATCTAGTCAGGCAAACCAGGCAGAAGGAACCTTCAACAGTAGCTTTCGTTACTTCGACAGCCATGCGTACTGCAGAGCAGGAGGAAGAAGGTTGTGTGAGCTGGTTGATCGACAGCGGTGCAACTGACCATATGATAAATAATGACAAGATATTTTCAGTCAATTAGAAGTCTTGATCATGTAATTAGTATTTCTGTTGCAAAAAATAATGAAAGCATAACTGCATCCATGCAACCTGGAACTATTAAAAATGTTTTATATGTAAAAAAATTTGAGACAAAATTTGTTATCTGTTCTAAAGTTAGAGAGTGCAGAATTTAAAGTAATATTTGAAAATAATTGAGTATCTATTTGCAAAGGGATTAAAACTATAGCAGTAGGAAACAAGAAAAATAATCTGTATGTGATAGAGTTTAAAGTACCAAAAAATGAAGTTAATGTAAGTATGTAAGGAAAATAATTATTCCATATGGCATAGGCGCTTTGATTCAGGTAACTTGGAAAATTCTATATGTAGCACATGCGCTCAAACCTAAGGAACTTGTTTGGCTTATGCAAAATGTAAAGATAGTGTCACAAAGTACCCCCTAGATCTTATACACACAGACATGTGGACCATTAACACCGAATACGAATGATGGAAAGCGATACTTTCTTGGCCGTAACTAGGGGCACGCGAAATGTGGTAATCTGTCTAAAAAAATGTATATAAAAAGGAAAATTACAATCTAAGGTAACCTAGGATCCAAACTACGTTACTCTAAAATCCATTGAAAGGATCCTAGGTTACCATAAATTTTAATTTTCCTTTTTGTTTCCATCTTTGGACAGATTGAGGTTATAATTTTTACGTGCCCCTAGTCACCGCCTACTTTCTTACTTTTATGTATGATTACACAGTAGCATATGTAACCAACATGCAGAACTAAAAAAAATAACCCGATAATTAAAGGAAGGTAACTTCTTCTAGATGGTAACACGATTCGTTGCCAGCAGCTCGTCGGTTGGGTCGAGGGTCAGTTAAATAGAAAGAGAAGGATAAAAGGACGCTAGAAGCTTACAACATATAGACCCAACGAATCTAAGAGTATCTCAAGAAAGAGGATGACAAATAGCTATAAAGAAACAGCTACTTACCACTCACCATGGGCACACCTAAGAATAAATCAGACAATAAAGGCACTCATATATTGATCTTCAAAATAACAAAATGTGAATGAATGAACTGGTCAAATTATACACTAGTCCGTACTAAACATTCAAATACAAAAAAAAAAAATTATTTCAATTACCCTTAGTAATTTATACCAGAAGCAAATAGTTTTAACTAAATCAGTGATGTGACCAACAGGATTTCTATAAACTTACGGGTCTATAAGCATCACAATTATAATTATGGATTATGAAAGGTAAATTAACAATCGTGGTTAGGACGTCATCAACAAGATGGCTAACAGTTAGGTAGCAATACGTGTCAATTTCCTTTTACAATGATAAAGCGGAGTGTTGGAAGGCAATTAACTGCTTTTTAAAATTTCACATTTTGAATTTAGTAAAAAAAATTATTGTAGTTTAGCCTTATTGTTGGGTTTACAGGCCAAACGTAATTATCACTAACTTATAAGAAATTAATAAGAACAAGAATTACGTAGCGTTCAGAATTCAATATCCACGATATGTTTCCAAGTGACAGTGTAAACAAGCCTTCGCTGTGAAATTTAAATGTAACAACTGTCTAAACAATAAACTATAATTATTAACCAACTTGAATAATGAATAAAAGAATAGTGCACTGACCAACTAAAGGTAAGGCTTCAACTTTGCTTCCGCACTCGATGTGCAAACTTAAATTGACGACACAGTTAAACGTCTCAATTGTAATTTCCACACTTTCCTTTGAAACAACAGCAAAACAAGATGAAATTCTCAAAACGAAAACACAATAACAAACGAAGCTCCAAGATAAAAATCCCAAAAATAGAGCTAAAATGAACGGCATTTCAGAATGAAGAGATACAACAAAAATTCCTTTTACCTCTAAGATAATGTTCGAGCTTTTTCAATTTGTAAAACGCCTTTTAAAATTCCTCAATTCCGTATATGCATAAGAAACTACCCAAATCCAGACAACTCCAACAAGATAAACGTATATCAATAGTTTCTTAACTGTCAACTTCTGATTAATCCTCTACTTAAGAGTTTGAAAGTAACTTCCAAAAATTCAGAAATTGACGGAATAATAAAGACCGTTTTTATTTTCATTACCCCGTAACAAGAAGCAACCGGCCGATTATATTTTCAAAAGAATTCCGTGTGTATTACCAATTAGCGTTTATAGCTTCAATGAAGCGGTAACGTTTGACTTCATTCAGAAATGAATTTCCTCACAACACTAAATTATAAATTAACAAGAAAAAAACGTTACACATATTTGATTCAACATAAAAGTGAAATGTTTAAGCATTTTAAAAGGTATCATGTCTTTGTCACTAATCACTTCAGTAGGAATATTAATTCTGTTAGATATGATAATGGTGGAGAATATAAAGGACGAAATTTCAAAACGTTTTGTGAGGATAAGGGTGTTCACATCCAGCACATCATACCATATAGTCCTGAGCAAAATGGTATAGTTGAAAGGCTAAAGGGCAATCCTAGATAAAGCTGTGCAGTGATGTTGGATGCTAAATTACCTAAATATTTATGGGGCGAGGGGCGAAACTGTGTTATGTGCTGTGCTGTCCCATAGGAGTCCCACAGTTGCATTTGAATTGAAAAGTACTTCTGCAGAAACGTTCTATCCAAGCGTTAAAAATATCAAAACTTTTGGAAGCATAGCATGCTCGCATGTTCCTAAAGAAGAGCAATCAGATAAGTTTAATTCCAGAAGTGACATGAATATTATCATAGGCTATTTGAGTAGTGGTTGCAGATTATGGGACCCTAGGAAAGAGAAGATTATCCTTGCAAGAAATGTTGCATTTGACGAGTTCGAAAATATCACTAATATTAATAGCGACACAAATATCGAAGTAGGGACTAATAAAAATGAGTCTGATGGTCAAGTCGAGGAAATAGACAAACAATGTAGTAGGTAGTGATGAGTTAGGGAATGCAACGTCTCAGAGGGAGAAACAAGTAGTACCTTTAAAGCGAAGTTCGAGAACTATTAAAAGGCCTGACTTCTTGACTGCTTGTATTATGAGAAATGAAATAGAGCACAATGGCGTCGAGTGCTTTATCATTTGTTGAGAATGCGTCAAACTCTATAAAAGGGGCGTAAAGTAGACCTGACAGTGAGTTGTGGGTCAAAGCTATTAATGAGGAAATAAATTAGTAAGTAAGCTAGCAAATGTTAAACTGATTACAAGAAGGTGAGTATTCAGAATCACGTATAATAATAAAAACGTCCCGATTAAGTAAAATCCAGACTCGTAGCTAAAGGGTTCATGCAGAGAGAAGGGATAGATTTCAATGAAACATTTCCGCCAGTACCCAAACTAATTACGGTTTTGACGTTACCGGCTTTGCCAAATGTTAATAATTACCAAATCACCCAATTTTGTAAAAGAACTTGTTAAGGACAGCTTAATATACAATAAGTTAATTCATAATTCGAATGAACAAGTAGCTGATATCTTAACAAAAAATTTTCGTGTGGATTGTTCACAGAACATGTAGGTTTAGGTTTAGTTAAACATGTATAGATTAGTGTGAGTAGATATTTCCTTTTGTTTATGCACTTATTAATACTGTATCCTTGTCGAATTGTTATTACTAAAACGGCCAATACACAAACCTGGAAAATATTTTCATGTTTGTGAAATGGCCGCTAGGGGGCGTAACTGCAATCTTGAATCTAAAAGTGATGTTTCTGTGAATTCTGCTATATTAACCTAATAAAAATAACTGATCTTTGAAGCCGAGGATAATCTGAACTTTTTTGTTTGGCACTTTTGACGTATCTATAAAATAAAGTGGGGGTATTCAAACGTTTTTAAATCAGTATCTTCGAAACGCTAATCGGATTTTAACAAACTTGGGCGCGTTGAAAAGAGGTTTCTTGGCTACAAATGTTAAAATAATTGAAGTTTTGTTAGTTTCACATGTCGATGCTAGAGGGCTTTGTTCGACATTCCGACAGGAACGGTTAATTTTCGCAAAAAAATTAAATGCATTTCAACGCGCCCAAGTTTGTTAAAATCGGCTTAGCCGTTACGAGATACAGGGGTTATTTAAGGAACCTTGAATAACCACCACTTATTTTTAGACATACGTCAAAAAGTGCCAAACAAAACAGTTCAGATTATCCTCGACTTTAAAGATCAGTTATTTTTTTATTAGGTTAATATATCAGAATTCACAGAAACATCACTTTTTTAGATTCAAGATTGCAGTTATTACAGATTTTAGTAATAACTTTTTTTTGCGCAAGGCTCTACGATGGATAGTTTCCCAGATACAGTACTTCGCATTCTTAGTTGGCCACCCTGTACCGGGTGGCCAACTAAGAACGGCCGTCGGCCATATCTTAGTAATGGATTATAGCACAGGTTCGGGAAAAAAAATTTGTACAACGGAAGTGGCCTCGAGAAACGCCTGGAAATTATTTTCAGAATTGTAGGTCCACCGCTAGAGGGCGTGTTTGACAGTTCAAATTTTAAAAAGCAACATTTTTCAAAATTTACTCAATTAAGGGGCATATTAAATATTATAATCAGATTCCTCAACAAATTCTGTAAATTTTTTATTTCACAAGTTTTAGTCTATCTCTTCAAATAGGGCGTGGGGGAGAGTGGAACCTTGTTTTCGAAAAAAACCCCTATAATTCAGGTTCTGCTTGACCCATTTTAATAAACTTGATGTTGTTTGAAAGAGCTTTTGTTAAACAATAGAAAATTTGTAAATTTGAAACAGTCTGATTAATAACATAAATGCTAGAGGGCGCTGTTTAATATTGCGTTTTCTCTTTACTATTTTAAATGGAAGCATAAAAATTTAAGTAGGTCTTTAAAAAGTAGACTAAATTAGTAATAAAACAGTGAAAACTTCAAGTAGATATCTTTTTCCTATCCTGAGATATCGTAAGAAACAGGTAAATGGCGGGAATTGTTCTTCCAACGTCTAGTAGACTAGTTCGCGTTAACGGAAATTATTAAATTTAGCCTGGATGAAAAGATTTTACATTGGTCTGCAGTAATTTAAACTGTTATCATACTAATGTTATGGTTGCCGCTAGATTACCTAAATGTAATGCTGTCGCTACTAACAATGAGAACAAATTATAAAATAATAATGTGATAAATCTATCAATTGAAACCTTAAATAAATAACTACGTAATTAGTGACGCCCTAGATGGTCGAAATGTCGTCTATGGTCCTACATCATAGTTTGAATGCTCAAGATTTCGATACCAGGTTGGATTTTTGCAACTGGCTCTCAAATATGATACACGACGATCCTGAAATACTTTCACGAATTATGTGGACAGATGAGGCTACCATAGTGGGAAGTGTAAATCGACATAATACTACTGGTCTGAAACGAATCCCTGGAAGCAGGAGGTCCAACATCAGGGTCGTTGGTCTGTAAATGGTGGGGATTCTAGGTGGAGAAATAATTGGGCCTTTTTTAATGAGACTGTTAATGGAGAAAGATATTTAATTTTTAAGCAACGAATTTGCCACTTCTTTTAGAAGACGTACCCTTGGCCATTCGTCGGACATGTTCTTAAACATGATGGGTCCCGGCACATTATTCTAGAGATGTTCGAATTTCTTAGATCAATCATACCCTGAAAGGTGGATTGGACGTGGAAGTTTATTTTTTGGACCAAGGTCTCCAGACCTAACTTGTTTAATTTTTTTTGTCGAATAAAAGATCTCGTTTATGTCGATAGACCCACAACAAGAGCTGACATGATTGAAAGAATACGACAGACAATACAAGTATTTCAAGGGAGAAATTGAAACTGTTTTTCCAGCGGATTGATTTCATGCATTGAAAATGATGGACGACATTTCGACATCTAGGGCGACACTAATTACGTAGTTATTTATTTAAGGCTTTAATTGTTAGATTTATCAGATTATTATTTTATAATTTGTTCTCATTGTTAGTAGCGACAGCATTACATTTAGGTAATCTAGCGGCAACCATAACATTAGTATGATAACAGTTTAAATTACTGCAGACCAATGTAAGATCTTTTCATCCAGGCTAAATTTAATAATTTCCGTTAACGCAACTAGCCTACTAGACGTTGGAAGAACAATTCCCCATTTACCTGTTTCTTACGATATCTCAGGATAGGAAAAAGATATCGATTGCAGTTTTCATGTTTTATTACTAATTTAGTCTACTTTTTAAAGACCTACTTAAATTTTTATGCTTCCATTTAAAATTGTAAAAGAAAACACAATAAAAAAATATTAAACAGCGCCCTTAGCATTTATGTTATTAATCAGATTGCTTCAAATTTACAAATTTTCTATTGTTTAACAAAAGCTCTTTCAAACAACATCAAGTTTATTAAAATCGGTCAACAAACCTGAATTAAAGGCGTTTTTCGTAACAAGTTCCCTCTCCCCACCCCTTATTTTTAAGAGATAGACTAAAACTTGTCAAATAAAAATATGCAGTTTGTCGAGAAATCTGATTATAATATTTAATATGTTAAAGAAAATTTTGAAAAATTTTAACTGTCAAATACGCCCTCTGGGGACCTACAATTCTGAAAATAATTTCCAGGGGTTTCTCGAGGCCACTTTTGTTATAAAATTTTTCCAACCTGTGCTATAATCCATTCCTGAGATATGGGACCAGTTCTTAGTTGGTCACCCGGTACATTGATTTATTCATATTATTATTAGTGTTTTCTAACTGTTATTATTTAGTTAATTTTCGGCTTATTGCAAGTTTTGCTTTTATAGGGATTTTAAAATTCTGCTTTGTCAGCACTTTCCTGAAAGGACTGTTTTTTGAGTCAATTTATATTTATGATTTTTCCCAACACTTACTCTCAGATTCGATCTTTGTACCTTTCATTTAAGTCTGACAACCGCTGAGTCACTGAATAATCTAATATATATTTTTTATAACATATATATATATATATATATATATATATATATATATATATATATAGGTGAGTCATGAGAAAGGAATTTACATACGGAGACCTCTAAAGGAATATAAAATAAGCATTTAAAATGTCTATTCTTACATAATAATCTACAAGGTGATTTATGAGATTTGACTAAACTACTCCATAACTTTGTTAATGTTGATTCTAGAATTTTACCATGTATTGGATTTAGAAAACTTTGATGGTTTGAAAGTACATAGATTAACACAACTAATGCAGTTCACATTTACACGATCATTCTTCTGGCAAAATATTAAAGTATTTTAAATTTTAAATAAGACACATTTAATCTAAAAAATTAACTCAAAATAAATTACTAAATATTTCCATTTTATCATTTTTATTCAATTTCAGGGTCAGCTTAAAATGTATCCAACGCATGTCCTTATAAGAACATTATATAAAATCATAATGTTTATTTTATCTAATTAAGAACTGTTTAAAAATAATTTTTACTTCTACAAAAAACTTGATGTTGAAACTGTTTAAATAGTTGATCTAATTAAAAAAAATAACCACAAAATTTAATGTATTAAATTTAATTTAAACAGCGAACAAAAACGAAAATTACTAATTACAGAATATTTTCAAAAACCTGGTTCAATACCTTTTCTGTCGAACCATTAAATATCTAATTGACTTTGATTTTCGGGTCATTTCTAATAATGGCATAACAAGTAATTTCTTTCAATTAATTTTGCCGTCCATCGATAGTTTCTTCTAACCATGAGTTTTAGTTGAAAGTTGAATTTCTACAATTGAAATCACAATCCATTTTTCATGTAATCCATCTGTTTGACGAGATGTTGGATAGCAACAGAAATCGATGTAATGGAAAGTACATATATCAACAGAAGATTTAAAATATTTTGCAAAAGTACACTGCATGTTAATGGGCCAATTAGATTGATAAATCCATTTTTAAATCTTATAACAGATTCGAATATTGGATTTTCGAGACAAAATGTGAGTTCCAGATCCATTTTAAATTGTCGTTAATTTTATCTTTTTTTGGATATGATAAGGATACAAATTATTATTTCTTAAAACTCTGCTAATTTTTTGATTCTGACTCTAATTGTCTACTAACTTTTGGGTACTTTTTTTGGATCTTCTAAGACCATATTCAATTTTCATCTTCTTTAATCGATTTACGTCATTTTTATTTATTTGAGGAAAAGTACCATTTTCTTTTGGTATAATTAAAAAATGTTTGATGATTTAATTATTTAAATCTTCTTTCATTTAGGCAAATCTGATTTCCATCACAAAATCCATAGACAAACACAATATCGGCATATTCTGCTGTAGAAAATTTATTTGGCATTTTTTTGAAATTACAATAAGAATATTTACACAGTCAAAAAAATCGAGCCAACAACCACTAATAAGGTAATTATTACTCAAAACACAATCTCAAATTACTAATACAAGGTGTCAAATTGTCACAGCATCCTAGGATAGGTTTAATCTTTTAAAAAATGATGCAAAGGTGTCGACTCCACGGTTTGATTTAAAAAGTATTATTATTATTAATATTTGTTGAGTAATTATTATGTTTTAGTTAAGTCTAAACAGTTTTGTAATTTCTTTTAAATTATTGTGTTTTCCTTTGAATCTAATTGTTTTTGACTAACATTCTTAAGAGTAAGATATCTATGACCATGAGCGTATTATAGTAAGATATCTATGGTTATAAGCGTATTATAGTATCATGCTTTTGTATGGTTGGTATCATAGTTTAAATACAGGTACTTCTAAAAAAGTCTTTAAAACTTTATTTTGCATGGAAATGATCTTATTAGTAGTTCTATAATCTTTATTTATGTTTTGTATTTTCTTGTGAAAAAATCATCTTTTTCGTATTTTATGGATTATAAACTGAAGAAAGGTCGAATTCTGTGCTTATCGGAACTGTTCTTAAAAAACAGGTACCAATTTCTTTGTTTAGAATTCCAAAAGATTCTGTAATAGTGGATTTAAGGTTGTGCATATAATGAAGAACTTTTTTAGAGCTGAACTTGGTTAAGACTTTAATAGGATGGATTTAATTACTAAAAGTGGATTTGCATAATTTTTATGTAATTTTGAAAATTGTTTTCCGTATGGTGAAACCAGGAAGCGTTTTTAAACAATGCTGCAAACCATATTTTCAAATACATTAAAGATTGATTTTTTTCTGAAAACCATCTGAAAGTGAAAAAATATCAGGTATTCAATTAATTACATTTTAAATTTCAGTAGAAGTAAAAAGTACAAATGCTGTTTTATAAGGTAAAATTGTTTATGCAACCACTGATTTTCTCATTTTAGAAAATTGCTTTTGAATTTTAAATTTGTGTTCTTTTCATAAATTTACATTTGGTATAATGATATCACTTTCACTTGATATTTCAATCAAAATATGCAGTTCAGAATATTAAATTAATATCAAGTCTCCACAAGATTATTCTACTACAGCAGGTTTTTAGTAAATCTATTTTAGTCATTTGCCTCAGTGTTTATAACTAATTATTTGTTTTCAATTTTTTTTTTTTTTAAACTATTTTGAAGATCCAATGTTAACAATATTTTTAGGGCCATCAAATGCAACCCCATTTCCTTCCCGTTACACAAACCCTTGGCATTAAGCTGGCTAGAAAGAAAAATTAGCAAAATAAAAATTTGAAGAAATACAAAAAAAGTATCTCAAAAAAAAAAGCACAATTCAGGACTTATTTTTGTGATGAATTTTAACAAAAGATTTGCTGAAATAGTTAAAGTCAGGCCAACTAAAAAAAAACCTCTAGAAGATATTGAAAAAATTGAAGCAACTTTAATTTTATTTCTTACCAATATATAAATTTTGAAGACTATATTATGTTTGGCAACAAAATTTGAAAAATGACAGAAAAGGTAATTTTATGGTCTAAAAATTCAGCAATTTTACTGCTTTAAAATAAAATGGTACTATGGTAGAACAAGAAAAACATTGCATTATATGTTTAATGAAATCTAAACAAATTTTTCACAACTTACAAAGGGAAATAATTGGATTTCATGATGAAGGAATGGAGAAAAACCATATTTTCAAAAATGCAGTAATTATGGTGAAATTATATTCAGATTAAACTATAGCCTTTCTTTATACAATCACAATTTCAAGCTGAACTTTTAATTAGCATTATTCAGAAATGTTTTTCAATTATCAGAATGGGTCTAAATGTTGATGATTAAGGATATGGGATCCAATTTTATAAAATTATCTAATTTGCTAAAAATAACACAAAACCGTATTTTTGTTGAAAACAAAAGATTATACATATTTGATACATGCCATTGATCAAGGCTAAAACAATTTAATTAATAATGTGTTTGCTTTTGAAGATCAACGAAATCGTGGAATGTAAAGCAGTTTTGAATCAGATAAAAACAAACATAATGTGCACCTGTTAACTGATTCTCACATATTAATAACCAAGATGGTTAAACTTGCTACTCAATTCTACAACATTTTAAGTGGTTGAGTACTTATTTAAGTTTGGGTTCTCCTGGGCAATGGCAACTGTTGAAACCATTGATTGTTTTAAAAAGATTTTTAAATTCTTTAAACAATTCCAATGAATTTAAAAATTTTTTATAGGATCAGATTTTCAAATGGATTTTCCATAAAATGATAGAGTTTTAGGTAAATTGATAATATTAAATAACATGATGATTGACCAATGTCCAAATTTGGTTTTTGGTTAATTACAATAAATGGAATCATTCAACTTTGGACCAGTTAAAAGCTGGTTTAAATATTTAAAAACTGGAGTGTCAATCAAATTGTATTGAAAATTTCTTTAAGTACAAAAGGGGAAATTGTCTTAATCCTTTTCAATTTCAAAATTTTAAAAAACTCTTTGCTCAAAGTTATCTAATACAGAATATGAATTGTGGATGAATTTGACAAACTATTATTGGATTTACAATCATTAATTTTTAAATTGAAGCAGACAAAGAAGAAATGAATTATAATGAGCCCTCTTCCTGATTATGAGTACAGAAATGAAAATATTTAACAGAATGCTTTCCTTTATGTAGGGATATCAAAAAAAGCACTAAAAATTCATAAGTGTCAACATGTGTTCAACAAATTTGAAGTAGATTCCAACAAATTGTTAATTTTTTTAAAGCATTTGATTCAAAAAAATTTTGGAGGAAACCTAGTTTAATTTTGGACTATGTTTAAATTAAAAGTTTTGTGTCCATGTATGAACAAATCTGTACGGTAAAATATTTCACACCTTTATTTTAACAAATGGAAATAGTTTATTTGTCGTTCTGATTTTATCAGATTATGTTTTAAAATTATTTATTAGGTTAAAATTTTCTGTTCTTTAAAATATACTTAATATAAAACCAAAAATAGGAAACAAAAGAATGCAAAGTATATTTTGTCATTTGTGATCCACATTTAAAGCATGATAAATTTAATCACTTATTTTGTTCCTTATCAAAAAAATGTTGTGAATTTAACTATTGTTTTGCATGTTTTCACAAAATGAAACAAAACTATGTAAACTGTAGTTAATTCTGTTTGTGTAGAAAAGTAATTTTATCTTTTTAAAGTATACTATTAATAAGTGAACTTTTTTAAATAAAAAAAAATAAAATTTAAACACAATTGTTTATTAATGATGTAACTGTTATTTCTTTTACTCTGCACTCTTTAAAGTTTTATGAAACCAATTTCATAAAATGTGAAACTTTAGTTTAATGAAAAATCAAATAGATACCAACACTGGGTTTCATGAAACAAAAGATTTTCATATTTTAACTGGTTTTATAAATTGTAATTTTGATTTGAACCATAAAGTTTTCAGTTCAGTTTTAATTATTAATTTAAGCATGTTATAAATGTTTACATATTTTTGTATGAATATAAAATAAACACATCTGACATCCCATAAATTTGAAACCATACATTTTTAGTTGCATTTTATCAAATGTCTTTATAACTAGTTTATTCATTGCAGCCCGCTTAAAGCGTATGTAAAAACCGTATTAAAAATCAATTTTGGTTTAAATTGAATATCATAATGACCAATGGTACTAAAATAATATGCAATGTTTTTATATTTGAATTGCGCGCCTTTTTAAAAAATGGCGGAAGGTCATTTTTCTTGACACCAAAACATCAAATACCGCCTATTTTTTAAAGTACTTTTAATTTTAACACCTTAGAATATTTTAATGCGTTTTCCAACTGTTCTTTAGAACGCACTCAGTTAAACACTGAACTTATGGAGTTGTCTGCACCGGCTCAAATTCAGTTCAGTACAATTTCTGTCAGTGGAATACTCATTTTAAAATTTAACCTCAAAATTATTTTTGAAATATGTTTATTAATTTGCTAAATTAAACGACTTTTTCACAAAATAAATTTTTTTGCCAATGGTTATAACAAAAACCTTTCATGAAGAACAGAAAGCTCCAGTTAAAGTAGGTATACTTGAAACTTTGTATTATATTTATATTGTTTAACTTGTTTTGTATTAGGTGACGATAATTTTGCTCTTCAATATAAGCCAATTAATTTACTGACCAGATTAAATTCAAAATTTTCTTTGATTCATGGGAAAATGGGTATGACTTTTACATGACTTCCAAGGAACTACCTAATAAGTTATAAAAAATTACGTTTTTTTTTACAGATCAAGAATAATATTGAACCGAAAATGAACAACACCAAAGGGATAAACCAAAAACAAATTCCAATCCAAAGGCCAGCATATCACATTAATGTGAATAATTATTGAAATGTATGTACAGTATTTTTTGCTGGTAAAGGTTGGCAAACTCTATTTTCATTACATAAATATGAAAATATTTCGTTTAATTGGACGCAAAAATAAAACAAATGTAAATTGCGAATAACAAGGCCATTTAATCTAAAAAACCCTGAAGTTGAAAATGATTAAAACAGGGGAAAGAAAAAGGAGAATAGAATAGGCAGGGAAGTTGAAACGATATGTTGAACCAATAAAAAAAAGCGCATGGGAAGGGAAAAGTACCTTTCAATGAAACAAAACCAGAAAAAGTCACTTCAGAAAAAAATGGATCTCAAAAAAGGCTTTTAGTTTAGTTAATTAATTAAATTAAATAAAATTTTTTTAATTTTATGTATCTAAGGAATAATAAATCAAAAGATTATTTATAATGATAGTTTTAATTGTCTTTATTCATCAAATAACTACAATTTATAAATCGGTTTGGTTTACTTAGCATAATCTTTTTCACAATAGTTCTTTGTCTATATTAAATCAATACTAATTTTTGTAAATTATATATTGTTTATAAAATATTGGAACATTACAATGCAGGTCTTCATAAATAGATTATACCCTACATTGTTAAACTGATTAAAAAGATCTCTTTTATTTCATCAACTTTAATGTAATTCAGCTAAAGTTTCATTGACCCTTCATCTACAATATTATAAGTAATATCGTGTTCTTCATCTATGAAATCAACACGGTTTATACATAAATTATGTAAAACCAGGCCAAATAAATTTTGTTATTTTATCAACAGAATGAAAGTCTAAAAAAATTGTCAAAATCGTCCTTTTAATAGTCCAAATGTATTTTCAATTAACATTGTACTGCAAAACTTTTTAAATAAAGTTTTCTCATTTGTTAAATTCCATAATCCCGGTAGTTAATGGTACTCCCTAATTGAATAGGCACTGTCACCTCCATTTCTTCTGACAAACAGTGAATTTCTTTGGAAATAGGAGACAAGTTGAAAACCCGAATCATGGATTTTACCAGGTGGCCCTGTAAAGACATCCAAAACGTCCTTGGCATCACATATTCCTTGAAGTGTAACAGAAGGTTATATGCCGATTAACATAAATTAATTTAATCTTATTTGCTGGAGTTGGAATGGTAATAGATGTTCCATCAACACATCCTAGAACGTCAGGAATCAAAACCTATGCATATTAATCACATTTTTCTCATAAATTATTGTCTTTTTCTTACTTTTCAAGTTCTTCAGCTATTAAGCGTTTTCTTCTGCTGTTCTAGGGAATATCACTTCTGGTGCTAAATGAACTAAAAATTTATAATCCATTCCACTGCCTTGAAATGTCACTTACCCAAGTCCAAAAAGGTCCAACATCTCTTATAGAACATTTATTTCCTAAACCTATAAAATAATCGTAAATAATAAATGTTTGTACATTATACAGTTTTACATTACCATAAAAAACTTAGTAATTGATTTTTCAGAAAAACTTTACTTCCGCCATGGTTCTCATGAGGAAAATTTGAGTTCCTTAAGTATTTAGCAGTTTCCTTGAAACTCAAAATTTGAACTATAAATAATAATTTTTTATAAATAAGTAGGATACTTGGGCAACAGTTGCGTGCGCAATAAAAATCCCCATGTGGGGTTACATTATAGCAAGGAAATGTATAGTGAGAAACTTATGTTATAAAAAGTAAGTAAGTCTGTGAGATCCGAACCGTAGACCTCTGAACAACAAACGGGGACCTTAACCGCTACGCCATCGGACCGGTTACAGTATAAACCTATTGATCGTATAAAACAGTATATCTATATATAGCGTACGCCACCCTCAGATCACTCCTACAAACACAGACATATGGTGGGCTCTTTATGGACAGTTTTATACAATATACAAATCTGCATTCTATAGTGTGTGGAGAGAGGAGAAAAGCAGTAGTGAGGAAGAAACACATGTTTGGGGTCTATGTGGAGAGTTACTATAAAATATAATACGTCTGCACTCTGTAGTGTGTGTGGTGTGTGTGTGTGTGTGCAGAGATGAGAAAGAAAGATAGGTGTTGAGGGTCTATATGGTCAGTTTTATAAAATATATGTCTGCACTCTGTAGTACATGTGAGAGAGAAGAGACAAGAGTGGAGAGAGAGAGGCGAACGAGAAAAGCAGAGGTGAGAAAGGAAGACAGGGTGGGTAAACCTCTGAACAACAAACGGGGACCTTAACCGCTACGCCATCGGACCGGTTACAGTATAAACCTATTGATCGTATAAAACAGTATATCTATATATACGTAACACCCTCAGATCACTCCTACAAACACAGACATATGGTGGGCTCTTTATGGACAGTTTTATACAATATACAAATCTGCATTCTATAGTGTGTGGAGAGGCGAGAAAAGCAGTAGTGAGAAAGAAACGCATGTTGAGGGGTCTATGTGGAGTTACTATAAAATATATATACGTCTGCACTCTGTGGTGTGTGCGTGTGTGTGTGTGTGTGTGTGTGTGTGTGTGTGTGGAGATGGAAAGAAAGATAGGTGTTGAGGGTCTATATGGTTAGTTATTATAAAATATATGTCTGCACTCTGTAGTACATGTGGAGAGATAGAGACAGAGAGTGAGAGAGAGAGGAACGAGAAAAGCAGAGGTGAGAAAGGAAGACAGGGTGGGTAGACCTCTGGAGTAACTAACGAGGACTTAAACCATGCGCCATAAGACCGTTTACGGAGAGATCGTATAATCAGTATATCTATAGCTTAGCGTAGGCATACACCCTCAGATGAATGTTTCCACTAATTACATTTAACCAGACAAATTAGCTGTCAATCAGATGAATAGTTATGAGAATACTATCAGGGAGGGGGGGTGACTAATGTATAAATACGCTCATCAGGTACTAAATGACTTAGTTTACTTTTATTGCTGCTACTGTACACATCGGTCTCATCGCGAGTGCACATGGCTAATTTTGAAATTGTCAGTGAGCGTTATATGAACATAAAAAAGTTTCGCTCAACCAAGCGAAAAATTTTGTTTAAACTAAAGAACAATACTGGAAAGCTAAATGTGTTAGATTGGGTAAGAACAGGAATTAATCAAGTTATTACATACATTATGTCATCGGTTAACCCCGACGATAAAGTGGGGATAACTTTTCACGCAGAAAATTTCAAATTTAAACTACCGGGGTGGTTGAGTTTTCGTAAAGCATCCGAAGTGACATTTGGCTCTGTGTGGGGTATTTTGGAATCACTACTGCAGAGTAATACTGAGCACACGACCACGGACACATTTCATATGGAGGTAACGTGTGTATCACCGCCAACAGGGAACGGAAGACAGCGAGTGTATAACAATTACAATGAAGAATCAACCATGCGACGTGGAATAATTACTATACGCAATGAAGATAACTTATGTTTACCGCGAGCATTAGTAGTGGGTAGAGCCCTTGCAGATAAAGACCGAGATATAATGACATTAGAAAAAGGATGCACAACAAAACTGTTTGCGCTAAACTTAATAGAAGTCGCTAAGGTTACAATTCCGAGTAAGGTGTAGTATTAACGAACTTAGACAGTTTAACAATACCTTACCGGGTACAACATTACAGTATACCAACACGGCACTAAGGGCGAGAAATGTTATTCGAAGGTGTCGACCCGGGAAAAGAAAATAAGATTACTGTACAACCAAGGACATTTTAACGTTATAAAATCTTTAACATCAGCATTTTGCTGCAGCTATTACTGTGAAAAGTGTCATATCCCGTACAATACTTTAAATAGGCATAGGTGTGGAGCTACATGCCCTGCTGTAGAAGAGCTCCAGTTTGTGAAAAATTAAGTGAAGAAGTTTATTGCCACGACTGCGGTAGAAGCTTTCGTTCGTCCATATGTCTTTTGAACCATAAAGAAGAAAAACGGGTGTGTCTATATGTTCAACAGTACACAAATGCAGCGTTTGTTTAAAACATTTAATATTAACAACCGAAAAACACCTCATTTTTGTGGAGAGGTGTTTTGTAAACAATGCAACGATCATAAACCGGAAAACCATTTTTGTTTTATTAGACAAGCAACCCCGTATAAAGAGAATAACGACGTTTTATTTTTGTTTTATGATTTAGAAACTCGTCAAGAAAAATCTCACCCCGAAAAACCGGCAGTAAAACTTCACGAGGCGAATCTTTGTGTATTTCAGCAAGTGTGCCTACGTGCTACACACTACCATCATCTCTAGTTATATGCCCCGATGTGGTGTTAGAGAACAAATATTACAAGGTGAATACTGTATCAACAAAATCTTTAGTTACTTGCTGGAAGTAAGAAAATTGTTCAAAAGGTTGTTGTAATAGCCACAATGGCCAAGGGTTTGATCACCAGTTTATCTTAAACCACACACTAACAAACACACATCTTAAACCGGAGATTATAATGAGAGGGTCTAAAATACTAATGATGAAATTTGATAACCTAAAATTTATTGATAGTCTTAACTACTTCCCTATGCCGCTCTCGGCTCTACCAAAGGCATTTGGATTAGCGACGGGTATAAGAAAAGGTTATTTCCCCCATCTATTTAACATTAAAGCAAACTCCGAGTATGTAGGGTCGCTACCTCATATTGATTACTACTCCCCAACTCCATGAAACCCGAAGAAAGAGTTGAATTTTAAAATGGTATGAAGAAACGCAATCACAGGGTTATATATTTAAAATGTCGGAAGAGTTAATAGAATATTGCCGGTCCGACGTAGACATCTTAAAACATGCTTGCATGTACTTTAGAAGATTGTTTTTGAAGGAGTGTTTGGTTGATCCGTTTGTCGAAGCCATTACGATAGCTTCAGCTTGCAATCTGGTGTACCGAAGACGATTTTACAACCCGATACAATAGGAATTATCCCCAAAGCTGGTTATCGGAGAGTAGACAAGCAATCTATAAGTGCTATACAATGGCTGGTCTGGGAAGAGGACCGTAGAGGTATTTCTATTCAACACGCGGGTAAACAGAGAGAGTATGTGACGTATGGTTTGAGAGTAGACGGTTATTGCGAATCATCAAACGAAGTTTTTGAGTTTTACGGTGCTACTATCACGGTTGTCCTATATGCTTTACAACACGGCGCGATGCACAGCTGTTTGACAATCCACACGATACCATGGAGCAGAGATATGAAAATACTAAATCAAAAGTATTCCGTCTTAAAAACTTAGGATATTACGTCACTGAAATGTGGGGATGTAAATTTTCGCTAGAATTAAAACAAACCCAAAATGTTATACTTAAAACATCACCCCTGATAAGATACGTCCCTCTTAACCCACGCGATGCATTTTATGGTGGTAGAACGGGTGTACAAAACTAAAATATGTAGCAAAACCCGGCGAAAGAATTAAATACGTCGACGTGTGCTCGTTGTACCCTGGGTTTGTAAATATGGGAAGTTTCAACTGGTCACCCACGGGTATACGTTGGGAGGGAGTGTGACGAGTTTACTACTAGGCGTGCCTTCCCCAGCGGTATAATTAAGTGTTCAATTCTGCCACCTCAAGATCTTTACCATCCTGTGCTCCCTATGAAGATACATCAAAACTTATGTTTCCGCTTTGTCGCACATGTGTAGAAGGACTAAGTACCGAGGAATGCTTGCATGATATTCAGGAACGAACACTTCACGGTACATGGTGTACAGACGAGATCGTAGAAGCCGTCAAAGAGGGTACAATATAGTACAGATACAAGAAATCTGGTCATATGACACAACACAGTATGATAAAACAGATAGATCAGGCGGTCTATTTTCCGGTTTCATAAATATGTTCTTAAAGATGAAGCAAGAGGCCTCAGGGTGGCCATCTAACTGTACAAATCAAGAAGACCAGACCCTTTACATTGCAGAGTTCCTTAACAACGAGGGTGTACAGCTCGAACCCGGTTCTATTGAGAAAAATCCAGCTCTTAAATCTCTAGCAAAGCTTATGTTAAATAGTTTCTGGGGTAAATTTGGTCAACGCGAAAATCAAAGCAAAACTTCAATTATTAATACTCTAAAGAGTTCTACGATTTAATGTTTTCTCCATCAGTTGAAGTTAATCATATACAGGAAATTAACGAGGACACCCTAATTGTAAACTGGATATACGCGGAAGAGGCTGCTGAGCCCTTGTTTAATGTAAACTGCGTAATAGCAGCCTACGTAACCACACAAGCACGATTAAAATTATACTCGTATCTCGAAGCGATGGGAGAGAGGGTGCTATATTACGATACCGATTCTGTTATTTACATTTCAAAGAAGGGTACCCGGATCTACCGCTAGGAAATATGTTAGGAGATCTTACCGATGAAATTGAACCTCAATACGGTTGTGGGTCTTATATCACCGAGTTTGCGTCAGGAGGACCGAAAACATACGGCTACAAAGTTTATTTACCAGATGAGGCGATAAAGCAAACGATTAAAGTAAAAGGAATTACCCTTAACTATGAAAATTTAGGAAAAGTTAACTTAGAATCCTTAATTGACTTAGTGGATGACACAGAACATGAAATTTTAACTTCTACTAACGTCATTAGGCGTACACAGGACCACGAACTCGTGACAAAACCTGAAATTAAAAGACTCGATTAAACATCAACAAACGTCGCAGGATAGAAAACTACGACACGATACCATACGGATATAAGAAAACGAAAATGATTTAGTGTGAAACAATAAAGTGTTATTGTACCAGTTAGTGTAAATACAATCGGATTTTAGGATATATTACAGGTGTATTATATTGTTGGAATGTTTAACCAATAAATAGAATAGATATTAAGATCAAAACATTGTTCAAAACGAGAATAAACCATGAATGTTTATATGTTTTCACTATATATTAGAATTGGAATGTTGCAATAGTACGTTATAGACTTAAATAAATCGAAAGACTATATTAAAATAACTTATAGATCTTTGATGTATGTAAAACTACGTGTATATGTATTCAATGTAATCTTAAATAAAGAAAAAAAAAAAAGCATACTCGTTTCTCACTTATTTCACTCGCACATATTTACTTAAGGAATTACTCTAATCGAACCGTAGACCTCTGAAATAACAAACGAGGACCTCAACAGCTGCGCCACCAATCCGCTTACATTATAAACCTATAGATCTCATATAAACAGTATATCTATAGCTTAGCGTAGACACACACCTCAGATCACCGTAAAATAGTTATCCTACAAGCACAGTTCCAAATACGAGCTTAGAGATGTTACGTAACTGATGTATGCGTGTGTGTCTGTGCGAGAAGACCAGAAAGAGAAAACAGTGGTGAGACAGAAAGACACGCATTGGGGGTCTTTTGTGGGCAGTTATTATAAAATATACAAGTCTGCACTCTGTAGTGTGTCTGCGTGAGAGAGAGCGAGAGAGAGAGAGAGAGAAACCAGAGATGAGAAAGAAAGATAGATGTTGAGGGTCTATATGCTCAGTTATTATAAAATATATACGTCTGCACTCTGTAGTACATGTGTGAGAGAGACAGAGACAGATAGAGATAGAGAGCGAGAAAGAGAAAACAGTGGTGAGAAAGAAAGACATGCGCTGGGAACCTTTGTGGTCAGTTATTATAAAATATACCCGTCTGCACTCTGTAGTGGTCTGTCTGTCTGGTCTGACTGATCAGTCTGGTCTGTCTGATCTGGCTGGTCTGTCTGGTCTATCTGGTCTGTCTATTTGTGAATATCGGCAGTAAAACGTTCAAGCCCAATCATCTACACATCACACGATAGTCGGTATGAAGAGATTCAAGGCCGGATCTATGAGTTGGAACTTCAAAGTGTTAACCATCCTGACATTCACCTAGTTGAACGTATAATCCGTCGTTTAACCCCGACGATAAAGGTAACCTTTCACGCAGAGAATTTCAAATTTAAACTACGTGTTGCCTTAATTCACACCACGACCTATAATACACTTAGGTATGTATTTTTGCGGTATACGGTAATGACGCATGACGGTAATTAAACGGGTATGTGAATACGGCTTATATTGTATATACGAATAATACCCAATTCTCGACTAAATCAACTGACAAGGCATTTGACAAGCACTCAATATTTTCAAAGTTTGACGTTAAAATCCACACACCTCTACCCTGCGTAATGTACGGTCTATATTAAATTTCGATGTTCGTACTACAGAAGCCACCATTTACTGCTAACTAACCTATTCAAGTAGATACGTAGGAACATTTTGGTTAAAGTCCTAAACCTTATAACTGCTGTAATATTACAAGTGAGAGAAGTACATCTTTATACGCGAGTGAGAAGTTTAAAGAATCAAGATATTCCTGAGCTGAAAATCATAAGAATAACGAATTTTACCAACGAAAAGTGATCCCTCATAATCCGAGGGCGCTACACAGAGGTCTGGTGTAGACAGATTTCTGTAAAGAGGAAAGCCCATAAGAGTAGGAGTGTTAAAGTGGGAGGATTTAACACCACAATTTATCAAAATTGATGAAATGGAGAAGGAAAAATAGTTGAAGGACAGGTCTACCGTCAAATGACAGCTTTCCATAATGAGGAAATTCCCTGGGCTATGATATTAAAGCTAAGCTCCCAGTGCAGATAGGTTCCTTTTGGAACATTTGGGCGTCGAATGTAGCTATGTACCGAGCGCCAACAGCCGAAACGGCTGCTTGCACATTGGGTAAGCCCTAGGAATGACCCGTCTCTTCAACCGAGGATAAGATAGGGATAGGTTGGTGTTTAACCCTTATTAATAAAAATCAACATAAACTGTATGTAAAGCACTTCATAATTGTAATATCAGTATTACCATTCTGTATACCGATTGATAGTACCTACCTGTATTATAGTCCAACTCAAATGAACTCAATACCTACCTTATTAATAGACGTATAGCTAGGAATCAGAATCGTCGATCTGTATCTGAAACAATAAACATGTTTGTGAACAGATGCTTTGTCAATCAGAATAATGAATATGTTTATACGCGAAGGTGTCCCAAAGGCGAGGTGAAAATGAATCGTTAAATTTCGAGTTCGTACCACAAAAACCACCTGTTAACTCTAACTAACCTTTTAAAATAGGTACGGAACATTTTGTTTAAATACTAAACATTTTAGCAGCTATAAATTCATTTATTTTGAAAAAAAAAAAATCGCTCTACTAACATCGCTAACGCACACTAATACGTGTTTTTGTCATTCAAAGTGAATTCAGAATAAAAACTATATGTTAAGGTAACATATGGACAATTTTAATGATGTTGATGATTATATTTGTAATTACCAGCGTTAATAATTGAATGAATTGTTTTTATACACATATAATTTAACATATTGAGGATGAATTTTAATAAACATTGAAAAAAATATGTATTTTTAATAAGGAACTCGAATTTACAATAAAAACACGGGTATTGACACCACGATTGGTTTACATATCGAGTTCTAAAACGTATAAAAAACAACAAAGAGCTTTTTAGTTAAAAAATGTCTCTGTACAATAAAACTTACGTTCTATTAGTATAACGCAGAACGTTTGGATTAAATATCGAAAAAACACTTAATATTTTTAAAATACATACCCTATTTAGCCGTCTATCGTTGACCAAAGAGTACCTTTCTCATTGACATCGTGAAAGCAACTGAAACAAGAAAAGCAATTACACTAGTATTATACAAGCAAACTGAAAGGGAAATAGATATACTTATGGTTTAAACAGGGTCAGTGCCGCGCTGTTAGAATGTATATGTGCGAGCAATTTTCTTACTTCCAGCAAGTAACTAAAGATTTTGTTGATACAGTATTCACCTTGTAATATTTGTTCTCTAACACCACATCGGGGGCATATGACTAGAGATGATGGTAGTGTGTAGCACGTAGGGCACACTTGCTGAAATACACAAAGATTCGCCTCGTGAAGTTTTACTGCCGGTTTTTCGGGGTGAGATTTTTCTTGACGAGTTTCTAAATCATAAAACAAAAATAAAACGTCGTTATTCTCTTTATACGGGGTTGCTTGTCTAATAAAACAAAAATGGTTTTCCGGTTTATGATCGTTGCATTGTTTACAAAACACCTCTCCACAAAAATGAGGTGTTTTTCGGTTGTTAATATTAAATGTTTTTAAACAAACGCTGCATTTGTGTACTGTTGAACATATAGACACACCCCGTTTTTCTTCTTTATGGTTCAAAAGACATATGGACGAACGAAAGCTTCTACCGCAGTCGTGGCAATAAACTTCTTCACTTAATTTTTCACAAACTGGAGCTCTTCTACAGCAGGGGCATGTAGCTCCACACCTATGCCTATTTAAAGTATTGTACGGGATATGACACTTTTCACAGTAATAGCTGCAGCAAAATACTGATGTTAAAGATTTTATAACGTTAAAATGTCCTTGGTTGTACAGTAATCTTATTTTCTTTTCCCCGGGGTCGACACCTTCGAATAACATTTCTCGCCCCTTAGTGCCGTGTTGGTATACTGTAATGTTGTACCCGGTAAGGTATTGTTAAAACTGTCTAAGTTCGTTAATACTACACCCTTACTCGGAATTGTAACCTTAGCGACTTCTATTAAGTTTAGCGCAAACAGTTTTTGTTGTGCATCCTTTTTTCTAATGTCATTATATCTCGGGTCTTTATCTGCAAGGGCTCTACCCACTACTAATGCTCGCGGTAAACATAAGTTATCTTCATTGCGTATAGTAATTATTCCACGTCGCATGGTTGATTCTTCATTGTAATTGTTATACACTCGCTGTCTTCCGTTCCCTGTTGGCGGTGATACACGTTACCTCCATATGAAATGTGTCCGTGGTCGTGTGCTCAGTATTACTCTGCAGTAGTGATTCCAAAATACCCCACACAGAGCCAAATGTCACTTCGGATGCTTTACGAAAACTCAACCACCCCGGTAGTTTAAATTTGAAATTTTCTGCGTGAAAAGTTATCCCCACTTTATCGTCGGGGTTAACCGATGACATAATGTATGTAATAACTTGATTAATTCCTGTTCTTACCCAATCTAACACATTTAGCTTTCCAGTATTGTTCTTTAGTTTAAACAAAATTTTTCGCTTGGTTGAGCGAAACTTTTTTATGTTCATATAACGCTCACTGACAATTTCAAAATTAGCCATGTGCACTCGCGATGAGACCGATGTGTACAGTAGCAGCAATAAAAGTAAACTAAGTCACTGATGAGCGTATTTATACATTAGTCACCCCCCCTCCCTGATAGTATTCTCATAACTATTCATCTGATTGACAGCTAATTTGTCTGGTTAAATGTAATTAGTGGAAACATTCATCTGAGGGTGTATGCCTACGCTAAGCTATAGATATACTGATTATACGATCTCTCCGTAAACGGTCTTATGGCGCATGGTTTAAGTCCTCGTTAGTTACTCCAGAGGTCTACCCACCCTGTCTTCCTTTCTCACCTCTGCTTTTCTCGTTCGCTCTCTCTCTCTCTCACTCTCTGTCTCTATCTCTCTCACATGTACTACAGAGTGCAGACATATATTTTATAATAACTAACCATATAGACCCTCAACACCTATCTTTCTTTCTCATCTCTGCACACACACACACACACACACACACACACACACACACACACACACACACACACACACACGCACACACTACAGAGTGCAGACGTATATATATTTTATAGTAACTCTCCACATAGACCCCCTCAACATGTGTTTCTTTCTCACTACTGCTTTTCTCGCTCTCTCTCACACACTATAGAATGCAGATTTGTATATTGTATAAAACTGTCCATAAAGAGCCCACCATATGTCTGTGTTTGTAGGAGTGATCTGAGGGTGTGTACGTACGCTATATATAGATATACTGTTTTATACGATCAATAGGTTTATACTGTAACCGATCCGATGGCGTAGCGGTTAAGGTCCCCGTTTGTTGTTCAGAGGTTTACCCACCCTGTCTTCCTTTCTCACCTCTGCTTTTCTCGTTCGCTCTCTCTCTCTCTCACTCTCTGTCTCTATCTCTCTCTCACATGTACTACAGAGTGCAGACATATATTTTATAATAACTGACCATATAGACCCTCAACACCTATCTTTCTTTCTCATCTCTGCACACACACACACACTACAGAGTGCAGACGTATTATATTTTATAGTAACTCTCACATAGACCCCACTCAACATGTGTTTCTTCCTCACTACTGCTTTTCTCGCTCTCTCTCACACACACTATAGAATGCAGATTTGTATATTGTATAAAACTGTCCATAAAGAGCCCACCATATGTCTGTGTTTGTAGGAGTGATCTGAGGGTGTGTGCGTACGCTATATATAGATATACTGTTTTATACGATCAATAGGTTTATACTGTAACCGGTCCGATGGCGTAGCGGTTAAGGTCCCCGTTTGTTGTTCAGAGGTCTACCGTTCGGATCTCACAGACTTACTTACTTTTTTATAACATAAGTTTCTCACTATACATTTCCCTTGCTATAATGTAACCCCCACATGGGGGGATTTGGGTTCAGGCAGTTGCGCACGCAACTGTCTGGCCCAAGTGCCCCCATACCTACTAAAGTAGCATACATTAGGATTGTTTATGTTAGAATATCTGTTCATCAGAATATTCCGACACTACACCTAAATAATTCATTATTTTAGGTATATTTTGTTTTTTTTCCAAGAATTGTATGATTTCGGTAAGATTATCATCGTCGCTGCTTTCCGAAGTATCTATGCATTCCATTACTAAAGGAATTACTGCTTCCATTTCCAAAAAATGTCTTACAATTATACAACTGGGCACGTTTAAATGACAGGACAACAAATTTATAAGTTAGAATTGCTCTTTTGCACTGACTACTAACCACAGTTCTAAAAACTGGGAGCACTTTCAGTGTAATAACGAAATGCCAGTGGAACGCATCATAGATAAACACATTTATCTATGGAACGCATTGCGCTCATACGTTGTGCACCGAAAAAGACTGTGGAATGCGCTACCCTGGATCAGGGCAGTTTTAACCCAGAAAAGAACCCCTTACAGAAGTCGCACTCGTCGTCGGTTCCTTTGAAGTTTGTTGTTTCTGGTAAAACTCGCGCAGCCTCAGTGCGCAAATATGGCAATGACTGTTAAACGCGCGAATTCTTAATTTTTTAAATGACAGAGTTTCTAAAGATATTGTTTTTTTTTAAATACTTATAGAAACAAAAGAATAATATCGTAGAATACTATTATAAGAAAATATTTTAGGTATATTTTATTAATTACTTCCAGAATTACATTTTACTTATCTTCCACACTACTATCAAAGTAAAAAGGTACCTGACTTTAAACGTTTATATTTTGAAAATTATTAGTCCGATTTTAATCAAACAGCTTGTACCATAATCGATATTTATTTCTGTGAACGTGATTTGATATTTTTTGTTACATTTAGATAAGTACGAGAGCGAAATATATCTGAGAAAACACCACTCTTCGTGCAAGACCAATCTGTATGGATTAATAACTAAATACAGTAATTAATGGATTGGCTTCACGTTTAGGTATAAGCCAAACCAGACCTTGGTTTAGCGGAACTTGTTTGTAGTGTTCCCAAGGTACCCTATCTTGAAAAGTGTAATTTGAACTTATTTGCATTAATGCAAATTCAAGAACAAAACAATTGCTAAAAGATGTATTTTGACTTTACTAAGAATAATGCTATTACTCAAATTTATTAAGTTTACTTTGCTAGCAATAATTAAAATTTCAGAATTTATTTACCAGTCTGATATTGAATTACTCGCAAAATTCAAATCTGATAAAAAAGAATTAAACGTCTAGACTCTAGTGGTAACCTACGCCATGTTATGTGAATGAGATAGGATTGGATGAGATTGTTAAATCTTGGGGAGCAGGTAAACAATGACAAATACTTAGAATTAACAAGCTTTGTGCAAGGATGGTTCAGCCTGTTAATTTTGCTAAATTTGGAAAGAACCACCACCAAAGAAAACTCAATTTATTAATGAATAAGTAATTGCACAAGTATATCAATAAATCAAATAACAAGAACAAAAATGAAAGGGTTCAATACATAACAAAACACTATTAAATCAGGTTAAAGTTCGTACCCAATTATCAAATTAAGTAACAAAATAAAATGAAAAGCAATTTAACTACATCGGATTGAAGTTTTCTTTTGGGTGGTGTTGAAGCAGAAAGAACAGATGTTTGAGTAATGCTCTGCCTGATATTTGGAGAGATATTTTGTTTTCCTTCAATATCAACAGGGACTGGAATATTATGTGACTCTTTCAAATCCGGATCTCCTACAGATGAGGTTGATGCATTTACATTAACACCTGCAAATTATTACTAAAGTGAGATAATTATTATAATGCTTTTAGAAGATTTTACCTTTATACCCTACACCATCTTTAAATAAATTAGGTACAGCATCTTTTTTTAATCTGCTGCCTGAAATCTGTGTTTCGGAAAAATGTTCACTGCATATCCTTTTCTTGGCAATTACATTCGCTTCTTCTAATATAAATTCATTTCGACCAATCGTACACAACCATTGAATTTTAAATTTGGATGAGTATGGTTATTGTTTTTACAGTTATACACACAACAATAATTAACCATTATGAATGATAGATCGAACTAACTATCACTTCACTCACTAAATTAGACTTGCACGTTTTTTTTTTCACAACTACTGTGGTAAGGTTAGAAATATCCAAGAATAAACCGAAGGAATAAACAAAACAATAATTATCTCATGCAATGCTTCCATATGTGCGCACCGAGGCTGCGCGTGATGCAATTTTGGACAAAATTACAGTAAACTGTTACTTCTGTAAAGGGTCTTTTTCTGTGGTTTTAGTGCGCACTAGTGCCACAGCTTAAACACATATTAAGCTGTGCTAGTGCAGTCATTGGAAAACGCTATAAGTTTAACACTATAATAGGAATTTTTCGATATATGGTTGGTAATTTGGTTTTGTATTTTTTAACCTCAACTTTTAATCTACAAAAAAAACATTACAATTTTAAACCACGTTTGATGGCTTTTTCCCAACCTAATTCTCAAAGAGGTAACCATGTATAATATCACGTTTTAATTACTTCATTATTTTTCACAGAAATTGCAAATAGAAAAATTCTAGAAGATTTGTACTTAAAAAAGCAAATCCTTCTTAAACAGGGAGTAGCATCCTCTTTAAATCCACCTACTGTACCAACAGTTGTATCAAACAATTCTACAACTGCCGATGGACATGCGAATGCTTTAAGTTCTATGCAACGAGCAGCTCTTCAACAAGCAAATCTGCAATCAATGGGATATTTTATATCACAAGATTCTTCATTTGGAAATGTTGTTTTACCCGTTATTCCTAGGTTTGATACAAAGTAATTTCCAAAATATTTAAGTACAACAAAATGTGGCCTTGTATGAAATTAAAACATCTTCAACAACTTTTACAACAAATTGATGATTTTGATAAACCTAAAATACTTTTGGAACAGTATGTTACACCTTCACATTTAGCATCACATATGTTATATACCATTCAGGTTAGACTTTAATATAATATATTTTAAGAGTTACAAAAGTAATTTACAGACACATTATGGTGATATAGATGGTAAGATTGTTGCAGATTTAGGTAGTGGTTGTGGGAGTTTAACAATAGGTGCAGCTGCGCTTAATGCAGGTTTAGTAATTGGCTTTGAAATTGATGAAGATGCAATAGAAATCTGTGACAACAATATTAAACAGCAAGAATTTTGCAATATTGACGTTATTCAATGTGATATAGCATGTGATTCATTTTCATCGTGGTATTAATTTTATTAATATCTGGTATATATACTCAATAGAAATATTTTAGTTGGTATAAAAGGTTTGACACTGTTATTATGAATCCACCATTTGGAACAAAATGTAATGCAGGAATGGACATGAACTTTCTCAAAAAAGCTATTTCTCTTTCACAGAAAGCAGTTTATTCATTACATAAAAGTTCGACAAGGTTAACCATATTATTTATTCACTTTACATTCTTAAAGGATATTTTTAGAGCACACATATTAAAAGTTGCAAATCAACATAACGTTAAAGCCAATGTAATTGCGGAATTAAAATATGATTTACCATCCACATATAGATTTCATAAAAAAAGTTCTGTCGACATTGAAGTTGATTTTTTTAGGTTTGAAATAGACTGTGGTGTAATTTAAAGGTAATTTTTTAAATAAAAGTAAATTTAATTTTAAAAAATAATTTGTTGTAAATATTACAATAAAAAAAATGTTTTTATTCAAATATTATTCCTTGTGCGAGAGGTAAATTTCGTGAATGATTTATTGTAATCGTAGACCGTCTCATGTATTGTTTCCAAGAATCACTTCCTGATTCACGTCCTCCTCCGGTGTGCTTTTCTCCACCAAATGCTCCTCCAATTTCTGCTCCTGATGTTGGGATATTTACATTTACAATACCACAATCTGAGCCTTTAGGTCCAATCCACTGAAGCAAAAATTTTTATATTATTAATCGTAATATTAAAAATTAGGGAAGAAGTGGAAACACATGGGGTACTTGGTATATCAGCAGTGTGTGTTCACTGCCTGAAAACACGTGAAACAGCTTTACACCTTAGTAATAATCATTAATGTTAAAAATTTGTTTATTAATAGCCATGGAAAGGCAAAGGGACCACACATAATATTTTCTGTTTAAATTAGGTATCAAATATTGTTATACTTTTGACTGGAAGCTTGTAATTTTTACTCATAATTTTGCCTTTCGATTCATCATATACGTATATCCTCCTGGGTGTTTTATCCTGCATGTTAAACGTTAAAACATCTGTTTGATTGATTACTCTCAAGAGCGTACACCCTGTGTACTCAAATTCTGTCACATAACGTATTTTCAAATAAAAAGACATTCAGCATGTGGGGTGAAGCACAACCTCAATAGCAGAAACATGTTAAGAGACATGAAGTAATATTAAATTTTAGTATTTAGTAATGTAATGTGTTTAAAAACATTATGTATAATTTTCAATGAAAGTTATCCACATGAGCCACTCATGATTCTACCATATTTAGAAAAATTCATATCCTTTTTTGTACGATTTGGAATAGTTAAGTACAAGAAAACTGTCTGCAGGCAAAATTAACGTTCTGGCGTACCTTACACAAACCTTGTGGACAGGGGAGAGGAAAATGATTGGTTTTAGCAGGTCTGTGGTGTTGTCTCCACAGATAACACAACTAGACTTTTACCTGTAAGGTCATACAAAAAATATTGTGTGTGGTTTGTAATCAAAGGGTACCAACAAAATGGTTTGCCAAAAAAAAAACAATACCTCTAAGAAACAAACAAACAAAAGGTAAAAATGGTTACCACCAACATGAACATCAATTTTTATGGAAGGTATGCGATTATTTTTGTAGCATTCCCCCTTAATAAACATCAAGTATTTTATGGTTGAGTTTAGTTTTACACCACAAACGACTAGTATTTGTTACAACATTTAAGTGAAGGGTGAAATCATACAGTAAAACTTGCAAAAATCAGAGGATACCTAGGAAATTAGCTAGTATATTAACAAATGAGGGGAGATTTTTATGTGATCCACCTACCTATGAAAACAATGACGAATCGCAACAATTTTTATACGATAAATTAACTCAAATATAAAATGTGCCATTTAATGATGACGTTTTTGTCAGTTTGACAGCGATAAAATAGGTGCATCTTTTTTTATCACCGATAAAAACGCCTGTTCCTCATAATCAGACCACATCTAGTAGCCGTCCGTCGCGTCAGTACGTCGCTTTAATGTTTGTTCTGTCAGTTATAATTATAAAGTTTTGTTGGTATTGAAACACAAAATTCATTCATATATTCTGTCGTTAATTTATCTTGCCAAAAAACACTCGAGCTTTTATTTTAAGGATACATTTCTTTTGTACTCAAAATTTTTCCATCAGTATTGCTCGAAAAACTGACATTTTTTAGTTTACCGTCTGCATGTGTATGTTATTATTAACTTGTCTAACGTGTCTACAGCATCTTTAGTTTTGTTGTAATCTAAAATCATAAGCGGTTTTTTATGATCTTGGTTCCACACTCCGTTATCGTGGTGCGTGGTGTTTTATTCTGTTTCGGAATACAGGAAACTATCGACGTGTCCTTGGTAAAGTAATTTTGAAGAAAGAACTTCTTTCCTGTTGCAGACTGTTGCGGCTGGCAATTCAGGCTTATTTTGCAAATAGTGCCAAGCATGGTTATTTTTCTTTTCAATAGCATCTGCTCCAGATCATACGAGGTAAAAAAAATTCTCACACGTTACGTTGTGACCTTTTAGACCATAAATAAGATCTAGCACAACTCTTTTACCTTGACCTCTCTCTGGAGGTTCACCTTCTTTTTTCCCGAGGTAAACTTGCATGTTATATGAATAAGCAGTTACAGAATCGCAGTCCAAATCTTGTTGCCGTATTTAGCAGGTTTATTTGCGATGTACTGTCTAAAAAGACAACGGTCTCTAAAAGATACCAGTTGCTCATCTACTGTTACATTTTCGTGAACATTATAGAGCTTAGGTAGAATTACAATCTATTCATCCCACAAGTGCCGTATGGGAGCTAATTTATCAGTTTGGCGTGGTTGTGGTCGAGTTTTTTATCGTCAAGCGAATTATTATTCGTGCAATTACATGAAATCGTTGTAGGGACATCGTTGCTCTGAATATTGAAAGACCTACATTTCCATCCCACAGGCTGGCTGTTGCCTCTCCATGAGATTTATACACTCCAGCTAGGAATACTAGACCAAAATATGGTTCTAGTTCAACTAATGTTAGTTCTTGAAATGTGTCGCCACAAAGTCTTTTGCCTTCTAAATTTGAAATTTTCAAAATTAGGTTTAAAATTTTGGGTGTGAAATATAAGAAGTACGCGTATTTTATATCATATCAATTATTCGCAACATAGCATTCCTTGTTGGCCCAGGAATCAACGAAATAATAATTGCTGCTGATAACCTTCCCGATTGATGTGTCTTTTCACTCCATACTATAATGCCATCTTTTGAAGTTACGGTCATCTGAAATCGTAGCTTCCACTTCATCATCCGATTCGCTATTATATATCTCGGTTTCGGACAAATGGTCTTCTTCTTCAGAAGCATTAGAATCACTATCAGAAACACAATCAAGTTCACTATCCGTAAGCACTCTCTCACTACGCATTTTCAATAATAAATTTCAATTGTTAGGCATTTCTTATTAGAGTATAGAATCAAGTTTCATATTTACTACGAAACTAACGTACAGATGCTCACTGGCTGCATTTATACGTGGAGCCACAGACAAATCTCAACAGGAATAAACTTGTTTACCGGTATGCAAATAACCATGCAATATGCGCAATATTGCGCAGTAATGTGGCAATATTACATAAGTTATTTATATTTATGAGAATATAATTCACATGGTACATTTTTGATTACTTTCATTGGTTAAAATACAAAAACAAAATCGCAGAATAGGCTATCAAATCGGTGATAATTTTATCACCGCATGTTGACTGTCACATGACTTTAATGAATAAAATAGTTTACTGTCAAAGTGACAAATCGTTTAAAATTGTAGACTTTAAAATAATATATTTTCTATTAACGTTCATTATATTCTCTTACTAAATATAACACGTGTTATGGTTAATAATCAATGATACCATTCGTAGAAAATTAAACTCGTGCTTCGCACTCGTTCAATATTCATCGGTTTTAACTCCAACTATCATCGATGATAATCATAACACTAGTTATATTATCCCCGAAAATAAAACAAAACTAATAAAATACATTCGTTTATGATAATAACCTGCTTCTCGTGCTTCTAATTTGAACCGCACAGATCACCTGGTCATATAGACCCAAACACAGTGAGGTGTAACAAATGTTAAAAAAAACTAATTATCATTTTCTAATATCAATCTAGGTACACCGTTATTAGAGTAATGAAATAAAGGTATGCAGTGGCAAGGAAATATTTAAATAAATTAACGAATTATACACATTAGAAGAACGCGATTAGGTCATATTGACCCGAACACGATGGGAGGGTTAAAATTCAGTCATAAAATCACAGTGAGTAAAACGATAACGTGCGGGTGAAAATTGCGTGTAATAGGATTAAAACGGAAACAGTGGCGTCACTAAGAAATAAGATCGCGTATTGGTGCATTTTTAGCACAAGGTCCCAAAACAGTGACGTAGAGAACGAGTGGAAAAGGGTATTCATCGGAACTAGCGAACGAACAGAGAATAAGTTAGTGAGAGGAATAAATATAAACGGTAGATGAGTAAGAAAGGTTATAGTGCGAAAAGAAGAGAAACGGCCAATAATGTTATCAGTATTAAAGATCTAATTAAACGTAAAAGAGAACCAGAGGACCCAGAAGAATTTGAAAAGTGGGAACAGGAACAAATAAAGGTGTTTAATAAGAGTGCGAAAACAACGAGAGGTACACCAAAACAACAAATTAAAAAAGGTGCGCAATCAGATAGCACTGAAACCGAAGAGATGGAAGCAATTCTGAAAAAGCTGGCGGAGTTAAAGAAAGATAGAGGATCAGTAATTTGGAGAACAAACTGGAGAAATAAGAGACAGAAAAAAGGAAAAATAATATAATATTCAAGGGGATTGATTTTGAGAAGGAATAACAAGGGAGTCAAAATTTAAAGCAAAAATCACTAACTATGTATAAAAAGAGATGGGAGTAGAAATCGAAGTAGAAGAAGCCTTTAAAGTGGAAAGATCGGAAACCAAAGCCGTGGTGGTGATGTGTAAAAGTTTTAATCACAAAATAGAACTAATAAAAACTAAATGGAAGTTACGAAGGTGTGTTTACGTAGAGAGTGATCTAACATTAGAAGAAAGAAAGGTCCAGCTGTCAATACGAAATATGACCCGAGATGATAAGGGTAAAAGGAAAAAAGAAAGGTAGGATACCGGAAACTGGAAGTGGACCGAATCAAATATGAGTGGTCGCAGGAACAAGGAAGAAACCTGGTCAGGGCGGATATGTCAAAAAACTAGCAATAAAATCAAAGTAGGACTGATCTAAGATAATGGACAACGCGTGGAAAAGGATAACGATAAAGGATAAAAAAAGGAAAAAATAATGAAGATAACCACTTGGAACTTAAGAGCAATTAATAAAGAAGGCGCATTAAAAAATTTAATAGAAATTATAAAACAGTACGATATTAAAAGGATTTTGATGCATAAAGACGTAAAACACAGTATACTTTATATGAATAATATAAATGAAAGATTGAGCTATCTACGGGTGAGAACAGAGACAAGGAAATTAAGCTCAATCAATGCTCACTTGCCAACGGAGGTTGAAGAAGAAGAAAATAATACAGAAGCATACGAAGAGATAGGAAAGATATATGACTCGATACCAAGATTTAATATAAAGTTGTTAATAGGAGACTTCAATGCGAAGGTAGGGAAAGAGGATGAATTCAAACCAGCTATAGGGAAAGAAAGTAAACATGATCACAGTAATGAGAACGGGAAAATGTTGATAAATATTGCATTACAAAGACAGATGAATATAAGAGGAACCTTCCTAAGACAAAAAGGTATTCATAAGGGAACATAGTTAAGCCCTGACGGGAAAACTTGTAACCAAATAGATCATGCAGTAATCGAAAGCATACAGCCAACAAAAGATGTAAAAGGCCAAAGAGGTGCTGACATTGCCAGTGACCACTTTATGATAAGAATTTCTGATAAGAATTAAACTAGTACTAGACATTAAGGAATTCAGACAAATGAAAAGGAAAAACAGAGCAAAATGGGACAAGGAAAAATTAAAAAGAGAAGAGGTAGAAACATCCTTTAGAAAAGCAATAGAAAAGGAATTAAAGGAGAAGACTGGGGAGGAAGAAGTAAACAAAGAGTGGGCAGAAATAAAAAGTATGATAGTAACAGAAGAACAAAGTAATATAGACAGAGCAAATCTAAGAAAGAAGAACAACTGGTTCGATGCAGAAAGTAAAAGGATACTGAAAGAAAGGAGAGAAATAAGGAATCAATACTTACAAAACCGTAATGAAGAAAATGAGCAAAGATATAGGGAAATAAGAAGGGCAGTAAAGTACAAGAACAGAAAGAAGAAAAGAGAAGAGCAAAGTAAGTTGTTGCAAGAGAAGTATAATAAAAATGATGTAAGAAAGTTTTATAAGAAAGGAAATGAAATCAGAAAGAAATACAAACCAAAAGTAACAATAATGCAGAACGACCAAGGAGAAAAAAATAGGGAATGAGAAAGATATAGAAGAAATCTGGGTACAATACTACACAGAAGTATTAGGTGAGGAAAAAATAACCGAAGCAATCGAAAAGAATCCAACAAAAATGTACCAAAACGATATTCAAATGCCCAGGATGGAAGAAATAATAAAAAAATTAAAAGGTAAAAAAAGGTTAAATTAAATTATATAAAGTTAGGTTAAGTACAATAATTACGAAATTTACAAATTTATATCTTATGTAGGGCAAGATAAGTTCAGAATAAATTATAAAAGTATATAATAATAGGTTTCCCTTATTTGTACAAAGAAATTAATTTTAAATATGTAGTTTAAACATAAATTTAGAAAAGTTAGGTTAAGTACATAAAATTAAGGTATTAAAGTAGAAATTTTGCTAAAACTATGTAAAATTGATAGAGATAAGTGTATTCTTATACAGTTTTTTATATAGAAGTTGAATATGCCATCAGTTGTAAAATACAACATTTATTAGATATCAGTAAATTTAGGTATAAAAGCTTCAAAATATAAATTCATGAAGCGAATTATGGCATGTGAGGTGTCTATTTATGCAGAAATTCGTGCTGTGTTCAAAAATGTATTTAAAAAGCAAATCCGAATTGAATTGAAAATGTTATGACATAATTTATGTTTTAGTTAAACTAATTTTTTGTTTAGACCAATCGAATGCCAGGATCTTTTGTATGTAATGTAAAAAAAAACTGAAAGTTATGATAGCTATGAGAAAGTATAAAAGGAATTGCTCCTGATTTCTCACTCTCTTCTCTTCTCTTCTATTTTTTTGGTGGCTAACAAGTGCGAATAGTGCATTTGTAAACATGTAAGTTAAAATTTTCGTTAACATTATCGAAAGTGAACCGCGAGCAGCGTAGAGTCTGAGATTTCAGAAACAATTGTTATAACATATAACAAAATTTTAAAAACTAAGGTTACCGGTTATAATTTTCGACACTATTGTTTTGTTTCATTTCGAAATTTTGTTCAACATCGGGTGATGTGCATTTTTTTTATTTCAATAAAATTCGTCTGTTATTTTGGATGTAATGTTTATTTTTTTATCAAAAGTAATTGAGGTTATAAAACAACTTTAACTTCAAATCGGTATCTAAAATAAAAGTATTAGCAATTATAAAAGTTTATGAAAGAATAAGCCACAAGATTAATGCGAAAAATTAATAAATATTTAAATATTCAAATAAAATAAAAGTGCAACTATAAAAGGAAATGAGCACATTACCCGAGTGCAACGTATTTACCGCAAAAAAGATTTACCACAAGTTAGTGAAGCTGGATGAATTTATGGAAATTAAGCAGCACCAATTTCTACAGAAAGGCAGTATCATCGTTAGATGGAATGAAGTTTACATCCAATGTTAACATAGAACAAGCTTAAGGTGACCATGTAATGGAAATTTCGAAAATACATGTGAGTTTATTTTATTATCATAAGCCAATAGATTGCATTGATTATTCTTTTGATATCGTGTGTGTATGTATTTTTTTGAATTTTTGTATAATTGTTGTGCGACGACGTGTATCAATATCTGGAAAGGCAATGAACACGTGTAATCATAAATATAATAATTCTAATTTTGATTAAAGTAAAATTACTAAGAATAGATCGTTGTTTGGAATTTTGACAAGCTGCACATATGTAATTTAGCAAGGACGCAACGCATGCGTACTTGTTGCAAATTTCATAGAAGTCTGGTATACGTTAAAACAAATAATTGTAAAGAACTATTAAATTATACACAGGAATATTTCCTTGTATGAAATAAAATTTTAAGATTTCACGTTAACATTTCAATTTAATAATAATGAAAAAGTTTAATGTTTTATCTTTATTTGCCTACGAAATTCAAATTGAACCCTATCCCCAAGTAGATATTTATTAAATTTAATAATAATTATATTCAACATCAATTTTTGCACAGCGCTATATATATATATATATATATATATATATATATATATATATATATATATATATTTGGTAGGCCCCTTCAAGAAATAACACAGGTAACAATAAAGAAAAAAGAAGCTTTGGAGTTGGCAGATAAAAAAATTAAAGTTTCGCTTGTTGCAAGGAAGTTCCAATTTCTAAGACAACGGTTTTGAAAACTTTGAATGAACGTTTAGGGATGAACAAACTGTCATCATGGATTCCCAGACTCTTCAGACCGGAGCAGAAACTTGTCAGGAGAATTAGGATACGTTAAACAACGTAACGACCTTTTTTCGGAAACTATCACTTCTGATGAAACCTGGGTCCATCACTGGGACTCCCAAACGAAACAAAAGCCAATGCAGTGGATGCTTAAAACGTGTCCGCCACCAAAAAAGGACAAAAACACTCATGGTGTTTATAAGAAAATCATTACAAATATTACAGCTGCCATCCAAGGAGATGATCTCAATATGTTGCAGGGTGCACAAGGCTCGGAATATTTGACACATTATCCAGGGAATAAAACCTCCACTCGACTACTTTCCTTTCCCTAAGTTGAAAAAAACACCTACGAGAACGGAGATTTTTTTGAGATGATGCAATTAATGATTGTTTTGAGAAGTTAACGAAATAATTTTCTTGAAGAGATCTCGTCGCAAAAGCGTTGGAACAAGTTTACAGATGTCATAGGAACATTTGTAGAAAAATAATTTTTTTCCATTGCTCTTTGTCTTTTCTTTTATAGCTAGGTAGGTTACATAAAAATGTCCCTTCATAGTTTGTCTTCGCAGGCTCTGGCTCATTAAACAGGAACAAGGATACATTATTTACCATTTTTATATATCAAATATGAGAAATGGAATTGTGATCGGTTTACGATTCCCTGATTTCAAAAGCACAAAAAAATTAAATGTTTGTCCAGTCACATGAAGCTGCAATTTGCATGCTCAGTGTGCAAATTTCGGTTAGGGAAAAAAGGTTTTGTTTAATCTGACCACCATCAGTCCTCATTTTTGTTTTTTAAATGTATTTTGAATAAGTGGATAGATTGATTCTTGATGTATTAAGCCGTTTTGGAGTAATACGGAAATGTAAACTTACACGATTTTCATTCATAATAAAAATACTTATCTTTTAGTTTGAAGTCGTGTATTTATTTATATTTTTAAACGTTTCAATCGCTTCTACAGCTACTGTCACCAGTAAAAACCAATAAACATGTTCACAAATACCAATATCAACAATTTATGCAATATGGTCGTGTAATTTGTATTGAAATGTTTAAATATTGTCAAAAATAAATAAAGATACACGAGTTCAGCCCGAAAGATAAATATTTTAATCATTTTGGAGTAAGTACGAGGACGGAAGGACGGGTAAAGTGACGCAACTGGCGTAGATTCTTCAAGTAAAAAAATCCTAAACAGTTACAATTCAAAGTTGGAAAAAAATTAATCATTTTATTAATAGATGTTAATGCCAACAAATTTGTAAAATATGAAAACGCAAAGAGGTTGTTGTAATAACTATAACTTAACAATGAGAAATTTAAAATCTATATTTACGATTTACACCCAAAATGTGTTGAACATAAATCGTGAAAGTTTTCATTTTCATATTTTGATTAATAATTGTCGTGTTTCTTTTCATTTAAATAAAGATAACGACGCATGCAAATTCACTAGAGTCTAATCAAATTTGTGGGTTACTGGGGTCTTGGTACTTAATAATTCCGGTATAGAAAATTTCATGTCTCTAGCTAATTCCACTAATCATTGGGTACTATTTACACAATTTGTTTGATTGATGGACCACTAAATTCTAAAAGAATAAAATTACGGGGTGGTTCCATTTCATTACCAATGTGCAAATTAGTTTTTAGTGCCTTAGAGCTGCAGAGAACAGTCAAAAAGAAAACTATGTTGGAAAAAGGTTAATGTGTAGGAAAACATGTTTTGGTTGGCCAACTCTGGCATACCTTACCTCAAAAATATTTCCAATGTTTTGTGTAAACATACTTGATGATAAACCTTGCGAAACTTCATTATTCCATGCGATTGCTTCTTCGACACTTTCAGTTTTTAGTACGTATACAATGGGAGCGAAACATTCTTCGTGTACTAATTTATGGTCGTGTTTTAGTCCCGTTACAATTGTCGGTTCTACAAAATAACCAGGGCGGTCAATTTTCTAAGAAAAAAAAAACTGAAGCAAATTCGTTTAAAATGTTGCGTAATTACTTACCTTGCCTCCAAATTCAATTTTGCCTCCTTGTTTTATAATTTCTGCTACAGTGCTCTCGTATTCATTAAGTGAAGTAGCACTATGTAGTGGTCCAACTAAAGTTTTTTCGTCAAGTGGATCCCCTACTCTTTCAAGAACTTGACCATACGCTTTTGTCAATCTTGTTAAAACCTCATCGTATACCTATCAGTTTAAAATACAAGGTACAAAGTGAAAAGAAATAAGCTTTCATTTAATTAGCTTACTGATTTGTGTAAAATTAGCCTTCTAGTTGTGGTACATCTTTGACCTGCTGTTCCAACACATGCAAATAGTGAAGCTTGTACAACCATGTTTATATCAGCATCATCTGCCACAATAATTGCGTTGTTTCCACCAAGTTCTAACAAGTGTTTCCCAAATCGCTTTTGCACTTTTAGAGCTACCTAAGTAATGTGTTATTAATTATACGTAATAGTAAAACCTCTCACATACTTCTTGTCCAACCAAAGTGCTACCAGTAAACGATAATAGCTTAATTTTATTGTCAGCCGCCATTGCTTTACCTACGTCACTTGGTCCACAACATAAAGATGCAATAGCTCCTGGAAGATTATTCCGTTCTAAAACACTTGAAATAATCTTTGTTGTTACAACTGCAATTAATGGAGTTGTTCCTGCACTTTTCCAAAGCAAAGTGTCTCCACAAACCTAAAAAATTTTAATTATATCACAAGAGACAACTAATTCTAAGTACCATTGCAATTGCGCTATTCCACCCATATACAGCAATAGGAAAATTGAAGGCGGAAATTACACCAACGACTCCAATTGGATTCCACTTCTCTAAAAGTACATGTCCAGGTCGTTCAGATGGATAAATGGACCCAGCCAAAGTACGAGAAAGACCAACTGCGTAATCACATATATCGATGTACTCTTGTACCTCACCAATTCCTTCAGGAAGTATTTTTCCTAAATGATTTTAATTTATGTACACATTTTATTGTTTCAAAACCTACATACCCATTTCCAAAGATACAAGTTTTCCCAGTGGTACTAGTTGTTGTCTAAGAGCTTCTCCAATTTGCCTAACAATTTCACCTCTTCGAGGAGCAGGTAAGTCAGCCCATACAGTCCACGCCTTTTCAGATTCTTTTACACATGTTTCATAATCTTGTACTGTACCTTGATTAACTTCAGCTATTACACGGCCATTGCTAGGACAAATTGATTGCACAACCTACATAATAAGACTTAAAATCAATGCTTGAGCTGTAAAAAGCTTTGAAACATAATCGTTGAAAAATCATTGAAAAATTAGTATGTACAGATTTATTCACGACAAGCTAAATCGACTAGTTTTCAGTAATTTTTTATGTACCTATGGATTGCCAGAAATGCTCATTGCAGTTATAAAACTAGATGAATGCTAGTGCATTACAGGACTTTCTTGCAAAACACTAAAAAATATATGGCGTATTTTTATAACTTTGAAATATTTAATGAAAGCCAAAAACTGACCTTAATAACCCCCCCCCCCCTCTCCAAAACATCGGGACATCATGGCCGATCTTGACGAAACTTGGCCAAAAGTTGTAAAATGAGCTAAAAAGTCGCTTGCATAACCTTCTATACCTACATTTGTATATATAGGTTGAGAGTTAAAAACAGATATCGCGCTTATCTTTCAAGATAACTATTTTAAAGCAAATTTCGCTGCCTTTCAAATAAAGCAAGAATATGTGTATGTTATACCAGCAATACGAGGAATGTTTTCAATTTCCGGAAAACCCGAGAGTAGTGTTTTCATCAGGATAATATCATTTCATTAGCGCAAATGAACAAAGTTTATTTCCAAAATCCCAAGTTTGTAAACAAAATAGTTAAAATGTTATAACAATATCAATATTAAATATTTTAAAGTTCATATCTCCTATACTAGTAGCTTTAGAAGAAACAAGTTAGTTGCATTCATAAGAGTGGCTGGTTGCCTAAAAAATATAGAAAACAAAAAAATGCTTGGAGAGATTTTTGAATAAATCAATTTCGAATGATTCCTTAAGTTTGACCCCTTAAATATAGGAAAATTTATATCAAATTTATTACGTAAAGAAATCTCTTTAAAGAACCTTTATTTAACTACGCATATCTATTTCCAATTCTTTCATATCTTGAACGGTATCGGAAATATAAATTTCTACAAAAAAAATGTATATATGACAGTAACTGCAGCCATATTCAATTTTGAAAGTTTTAAAAAATTGCCAAAACTGCATTTCATGCGAGTTATTGATGACCTGAATTTCAATCTTGTATGTTAATATTTGCCCACAAAAATAACCCTTATTTTCACCCCCTGTATACCTATTGCCTTTAAAAGCTTGTTTTGTCGACATAATTGTCTCGTAGGCCCTGATTCCAAATTTCATCAAAATCGCCGGTATAGTTGCAGCTGGCGAGTTACCACAGACACACGCACGCACGCACGCACGCACGCACGCACCCACCCACACACACACACACACACACACACGCGCGCACGACGACACGCGCACACGCCGACACGCCGAACACGCCGACACGCCGACGACACGCCGACACGCCGACACGCCGACAACGCCACACGCACACGCCACACACGCACACGCACCGCACAACACGCCACCACACACACACGCACACGCACGCACAGCACACACGCACCACGACACACACACACACACACACAGACATTTTGAAAAGTTTTCTAAAATTTATCTTTTCGGGTTCAGGGAGTCGTAAAACATCAAAATAACGCAACTTATGTTTTTTTGACCTCAATACTTTCTTGTTTAGCAAGAAAGTAAAAATATACAAATATTTTTTAATTTTTGTCCACTGGTGAAGAGGAAAAGGGAGCTGCCTTAAAAAGAAACATATACTAATTCATCGATAGGTACGATGTATGGCACCTTTAATTTAACACAATGGTTTATTCACTCCACAGTACAAGGCATATTACATTGTCGCAGGAGACGCTTATATTGAACAAGAGAACGTAAGGATTTTTGAAATCCAGGTGTTCACGGACAATGAGAACTCTCGTAAGATCACTTCAAATCCGTGACCTTGAAGCAAATGCTTTACCAATTATATGTTAAATTACCACAGCACTATAATTTAACATAAGTAGTTGAAATTAAATTAAAGTTAAAAATTACAAAGAACGTTCTGCATTGTGCTTTTCATTGTTAATAACACTTCCAATTATTGATAAAGATATCTCTTTGTTAGATTTAACTGGGTTATTCTATTTGATGTAATGTTTGGATTTGTGAATGCTTCTATCATTTTAAAATTGAAGTTTTTCACAACTTTACACTTACATCATAACTCGATTAAATTTTATTAAATGTGTTTTTTGGCTGGCAAATTTCATTGTTAGCTTTCGTCGTAGAGAGTGTTCTGGTTTGTCATCTTTGATGCAGTTTAATAATATTTAATTTTATGACCTAGTTATTCTTTACTAAAAATTTTAAAGTTGGCTTTATGTTTCCCAAACTGTTATACTAATAGCAGGCTTATGTTTATGTATTAATTTTTCAAATTTGACAAAATTGTTTACTACATCTTTAACAATTTTTAACAAACATTACTACTGACGAAGATAACTGTAAGTGTTATCGAAACGTTTAGATTGTATAATTTAAAGTACACCATTAAAATATCCAAAAAAGATAAGTATGTTATTATGATAATGGTGAAAGTTTACATTTTCATAGATATTAAAACGTCTAAAGGTCCTCGAAAGAGGAATAAAGGCTGCTCTTGTCAAAAAATACCCTTAAGGTTGTTAATACTGCTTTTGGTTACATTTATTTTTATTTGACTATAAACATCACTAACATATATAATAGCACTAATGTTTTAAATAGAATAAAATTCCACAATTTATATAAGTAATTAATTATTTCTCAACGCGTTTCAATACAACATGTATCATTATCGAGAAAAAATATGTAAGTAACGTAACCCGTAATTGTCTTTTAAAATATCTGTTAAAGTAAAGGTGAGGCTATAAGATCAACCTGTTCGTGCATTAAAGGTACTTTCTGTTTATGTTTGTAAATTTCTAATGCTTCCAAAACATCTAATTTGTTCTTTGTATCTAATATCAAAGCTCCTAAGTGTTTGTTCAATATAAAGAAAATTACGGAATGAGCAGTTCAATTTATAAATACCCCATTACAAAATGTTGTTAGTTTTAAGAACATTTATGAAAATGTAAACTTTCATCATTATCACACATAATAAAATACTTATCTTTTTTGGGGTTCTTGATAGTGTATTTTAAATTATACAGTCTAAACGTTTCGATAACGCTTAAAATTACACCATTAAAAACCCAAAAAAGATAAGTATTTTATTTAAGAACATTGGTATAGTTGTCAAAACTACATTGCATTTCTGGTTCTTTAGTAATATGTGATCTACTTTCTCGGATATTTTTCCAAAATATGAGATTAGCATGTATTTAATTTCTGTCGGCTCGGTGTAATTGGGTCAATGTTTTTTATAAATCATTTATATTCTTGATTTTTAGCTAAAGTGCGATTATATTTGAAACGTAACCATTTTTTATAATAGGTTTGTTTTAATGATAATGACATTGCTCTATGTACTAATGGTCTATACATGCACCTAACTTATGTGTTTTATGGTGACATGAATCGTTGGAATTTTAATGTCCGTATGTGTAGGTTTTCTGAAAAAGGAGAACTCATACTTGTTTTGTGTATTAATTTTTATGTTTAAATCTAGAAAATGAATGGTTCTATTCTCTTATCTCTAATGACTAGTAAGGTTAAAGAATATACATCTAATCACCATTTACCAGCATATATTTTATAAATCGTTCAAAACTCAGTAACTTCCAATTCTTGTAACGATATAGGATCGGCTGTGCAGGTCGTTAAATATCAAATAGCAGGAACTTTGGATGAATCGGAATTATTTTTATTTTTACCTTCCAATCTACATATACATATGTAGGTATAGATGAAAGTTATGGAATCGACATTTTTTGACTAACCCTCAATCGACAAAGTTTCGCCAAGGTGTGTGTGTCTGTATCTGTGCTCTGCGTCTGTCTCTATCTCTGTCTCTGTCTTTGTCTCTGTCTCTGTCTCTGTCTCTGTCTCTGTCTCTGTCTCTGTCTCTGTCTCTGTCTCTGTCTCTGTCTCTGTCTCTGTCTCTGTCTCTGTCTCTGTCTCTGTCTCTGTCTCTGTCTCTGTCTGTCTCTGTCTCTGTCTCTGTCTCTGTCTCTGTCTCTGTCTCTGTCTCTGTCTCTGCCTCGAGTCTCCGTCTCAGTTTCTCTCGTCTCCGTCTTCCGTCTGTTCTCTCCGTCTCCGTCTCGTCTTCTCCATCTCCTCTCCGTCTCCATCTCCGTCTCCGTCTCCGTCTATCTCCGTCTCGTCTCCGTCTCCTCTTCTCCGTCTCATCTCATCTCATCTCGTCTCCGTACTCCGATCTCCATCTCCGTCTCCTCTCCAGTTCAATCTTCTCGTCTGTCTCTCGTCTCTCGTCTCGTCTCATCTCTTCTCCGTCTGTCTCCGTCTCCGTCTCCGTCTCCGTCTCTCTCGTCTCTCTCCGTCTCATCTCGTCTTCTCGTCTCTCTCGTCTCCATCTCCGTCTCCGTCTCCGTCTCCGTCTCCGTCTTCTCGTCTCTGTCTCATCTCCGTCTCGTCTCGTCTCGTCTCTCTCTCTATCTCCGTCTCCGTCTCCGTCTCCGTTCCTCTCCGTCTCCGTCTCCGTCTCGTCGTCCGTCTCCGTGTCGTCGTGTGTGTGTCGTGTCGTGTGTGTGTGTGTGTGTGTGTGTGTGTGTGTGTGTGTGTGTGTGTGTGTGTGTGTGTGTGTGTGTGTGTGTGTGTGTGTGTGTGTGTGTGTGTTGTTGTGTGTGTGTATTGTTCTTTATGTCTTCTTCTATTTGTTTTGTTTGTTTTGATTATTGTTGTGTGTTATTTGTATATGTTGTTGTATGTTGTGTGTTGTGTGTTGTTGTTTTGTGTGTGTGTGTGTGTGTGTGTGTGTGTGTGTGTGTGTGTGTGTATGTGTGTTTGATTGTTTATTGTTATTGTTATGTGATGTTTGTTGTGTGTGTGTGTGTGTGTGTGTGTTTGTTTAATATTTTGATTTATATTATTATTGTGTGTGTGTGTGTGTGTGTTGTTGTGTGTGTGTGTTGATGTGATGTGTTATTTTTAATTGATGTGTGTGTGTTGTGTTGTGTGTTGTGTTATTGTTGTTGTTTGTTTTTTGTGTTGTGTGTGTGTGTGTTGTGTGTGTGTGTGTGTGTTGTGTTGTGTGTGTGTGTGTGTGTTTGTTGTGTGTGTGTTGTGTGTGTGTTGTGTGTGTGTGTGTGTGTGTGTGTGTGTTGTGTGTGTGTGTTGTGTGTGTGTTTAGTGTGTGTGTGTGTGTGTGTGTGTTTTTTTTTGTTGTTTTTTATTGTATGTTGTGTATTTTTTTTATTTATGTTATTGTGTATGTGTTGTTTTTATGTGTGTGTGTGTGTGTGTGTTGTGTGTGTGATTGTGTGTGTGTGTGTTGTGTTATGTATATTGTGTGTTGTGTGTGTTGTGTGTGTGTGTTTATTGTGTGTTGTGTGTGTGTGTTTTGTGATTATTGTGTGTGTGTTATTTGTTGTGTGTGTAGTGTTGTGTGTGTGTTTGTTGTGTTGTGTGTGTTGTGTGTGTTTGTGTGTTGTGTTGTGTTGTGTGTGTGTTTGTATTTGTGTGTTTGTTGTGTGTTGTATTGTGTTGTGTTTATTGTTGTATTGTGTGTATGTTTTATTTTGTTGTGTGTGTGTTTTGTGTGTTTGTGTGTTGTTTGTGTGTGTGTTGTGTGTGTGTGTATTTGTTTGTTTGTTGTGTGTGTTTGTGTGTTGTGTTGTTTTGTGTGTGTGTTGTGTGTGTGTTGTGTGTTTGTGTTGTGTGTGTTGTGTGTGTTGTGTTGTTTGTGTGTTTCTGTGTTGTCTGTGTGTTGTCTGTTGTGTGTGTCTGTGTGTGTTTGTGTCTGTGTGTGTCTGTGTGTTGTGTCTTGTGTGTGTGTCTTTGTGTGTGTTCTGTGTGTGTGTGTCTTGTGTGTTGTCTGTGTGTGTGTCTGTAGTAGTGTGTGTCTGTGTGTGTGTCTGTGTGTGTTGTCTTTGTGTGTCTTGTGTGTGTCTGTTGTGTGTGTCTGTGTGTGTGTGTTGTGCTGTGTGTGTCTGTGTGTTGTCTTGTGTTGTCTGTGTGTGTGTGTCTGTGTGTGTGTCTTGTGTGTGTCTGTTGTCTGTGTGTGTGTGTCTGTGTGTGTTGTGTGTTGTGTCTGTGTGTGTGTTGTTGTGTGTGTCTTGTGTGTTGTCTGTGTTGTGTCTGTGTGTTGTGCTTGTGTGTTGTCTGTGTTGTTGTTGTGTCTTGTTGTGTCTGTGTATGTTTCTTGTGTGTGTTGTTTGTATTTATGTGTCTTGTTTTGTCTGTGTGTTTTGTGTTTGTTGTGTCTTGTGTGTCTGTGTGTTTGTCTGTGTTTGTGTGTTTTGTTGTTTGTTGTGTTTGTTGTGTGTCTTGTGTGTGTGTCTGTTGTGTGTCTGTTGTGTGTGTCTGTGTGTGTTGTCTTGTTGTGTGTGTCTGTTGTGTGTCTGTGTGTGTGTGTCTGTGTGTGTGTGTCTGTGTGTGTTGTTGTGTGTGTGTGTGTCTTTGTTTGTGTCTGTGTGTGTGTCTGTGTGTGTGTGTTGTGTGTGTGTGTCTGTGTGTGTGTTTTGTGTGTGTGTCTGTGTGTGTGTCTGTGTGTGTGTTCTTGTGTGTGTGTCTGTTGTGTGTGTTGTCTGTGTGTCTGTGTGTTGTCTTGTGTGTGTGTCTGTGTGTGTTGTTGCTGTGTGTGTGTTCTGTGTGTGTGTCTTTGTGTGTCTGTGTGTTTGCTGTGTGTGTTTGTGTCTGTGTGTGTTTGTGTTGTGTGTCTGTGTGTGTGTCTGTGTTGTTGTTGTGTGTCTTGTGTGTTGTGTCTTGTGTGTGTCTGTGTGTGTCTGTGTTGTGTCTGTGTGTGTGTTGTCTGTGTGTGTTCTGTGTGTTTCTGTGTGTGTCTGTGTGTGTCTGTCTGTGTCTGTGTGTTGTCTGTGTGTGTCTTGTTGTGTCTGTGTTGTTGTGTGTCTGTGTGTGTTTGTTGTGTGTCTGTGTGTTTGTCTGTTGTGTCTGTCTGTTTTGTGTCTGTTGTGTCTATGTGTCTGTTTGTGTCTGTGTGTGTCTGTGTGTCTGTGTGTGTCTGTGTGTCTTGTGTGTGTCTGTTGTTGTGTGTCTTGTGTGTGTGTGTGTGTCTGTGTTTGTGTGTTGTTGTGTGTGTGTGTTTGTGTGTGTGTGTGTGTGTGTGTGTGTGTGTGTGTGTGTGTGTTTGTGTGTTTGTGTTGTGTGTGTGTCTGTGTGTCTGTGTGTCTATGTGTCTGTGTGTCTGCGTGTCTGTGTATGTCTGCGTGTCTGCGTGTCTGCGTGTCTGCGTGTCTGCGTGTCTGCGTCTACTGCGTATTGCGTGTCTGCGTGTCGTGTCTGTGTTGTGTCTCTTCTGCGTGTCTGCGTGTCTGTTGTCTCGTGTCTGCTTGATGTCTGTGTGTCTGTGTGTTGTGTGTGTGTGTGTGTGTGTGTTGTGTGTCTTGTGTCATGTGTCTGTGTGTCTGTGTGTCTGTGTGTGTGTGTGTGTGTGTGTGTGTGTGTGTGTGTTTTGTGTGTCTGTGTTCTGTGTGTCTGTGTGTCTTTTGGTGTCTGCGTGTCTGCGTGTCTGCGTGTCTGCGTGTCGCGTGTGCGTGCCGTCGTGCTGGCGTGTCCTGTGCTGTGTCTGTGTCTTGTGTCGTGTGTCTGTGTCTGCGTGTCTGCGTGTCTGCGTGTCTGCGGTCTGCGCGTCTGCGCGTCTGTGCGTCTGTGCGTCTGTGCGTGTGTGCGTTTGTGCTGTGTGCGCGCGCTTTGTGTGTGCGCGCGCGTGTCATGTATGTTTTTGTTTGTGCGTACAGTATTTGTGTGTTGGTATCCACGATAACAGAACGACAAAGTTTAAAATTTCGTGTTTGTTTTCATTTCTTGGGTGGGTGGTTGGTTGCGTGCGTGCGTGCGTGCGTGTGTGTGTGTGAGCGTGTGTCCGTGCGTGTGTGTATGTGTGTGCGTGTTTGTGTGTGTGTGTGTGCGTGCATATGTGGATATATGTTAGTATTCACGTTAACCCCAGAACTAGATTAAAAATGCTTACACTGTATTATCTATATATTTATAGAAGCGGACGGCTTTGAAATTTTTTTGCCCATTCACATGTCTATTAACCTCTATTTGCCATGAAACGTGCATCTGACATACATTATTGTTGTTTTCACAATATTGCCTGTTTTCATTATGAACGTATTACCATAGAGGTTGCATAATTATCTTCCACTTTATATGTTGAAAGATAGTGTGATATTTCTGTTAGTAACGCAATAATCAAAATTTGCAACAATGTTCTTTAAAGTATTCATTTATACAGTTTAATCATTTTTAAAAGCGTTACTCGTCATTAACTCTATTAACTATTACACGTTCTTGTCAAACATTTTTAAAGTATTGCGAGGTATGTAAAAAAACACTCATGTGTGACAACTAACATTAAGGAAATGAACCCATTAACAACAGCAATACTGTTGAAATTGGGAAACATTCGATATCTATCAACAGAAACGCTAAACCTCCGTGCTTTTATAATAACTACAATATACAATAATTACAAATTACACCGGTATAACAAAACATGTGTGCATATGAGCAATTCCACATATTTAGTCACCATCACTCGAACTACAGTCGTTTTCGCCCAAGTTTATAATGATCGGAGCTATATCTGCAAAATCTAATTGTTTTTACACATTTCAGAGGTTACCATTTGAAGTACTTCTCACCACAAGTTGAGGCTGTTTTCAATAGTTCTAGCATCTGTCCCAATGTACTTATTATAATAAGTCTTTGTGATGTTCCACATTAACAGTTGGATTGACAATGCAATGTTAGGGAGGTAATCGCAAAACTGTGTAGCTATACTGTTCCGCAAGTTGATCAACTACATAAACGTTCGGTTGTTTATTTCTAAACAGAAATAAAATAGAATTAGACAATATAAAATTATTGCAGAAAAAACTTTGACTAAAAGTTCAACTTTGAAGTCACTTTCTGAGTATTGTATGGCATTATTGTGTAACCATGTTTACATATCCGCTTTATTCCACCAGGTGTTCGGGATATTTGTTAGCAACGTGTTGTTATACGGTGCATTGTCTAGGACGCTGACACTGGGTTCTTCTAAATTTATTAATAATTGATTTTCGAACCAATGTAAAAAATGATAATCACTAGTCTCTGCTTTTTGACGCATATATTAGATCTGCACCAGAAATGAATCTATTTTTACAGCCCACGTGCAGCACAATGTATCTACCACGTCAATATGTAACATTTGTCACGAAGTAATAAGCCTCACCTTCTGCCGTCAGTGTTAATGCTTTTAACACTTCTTTTATCATCATCTTGTCATGATCTTCCAATCGTGCCATTTTGAAAAATCATAGATTCATCTAAGGAACAAAACTGGTGGGAAGCACTTTTCTTAAAAAATGAATTCTCTTCCGGGCAATCTCCGTCAAACTGTGGCGTGGTTCATCTTTTTTTCCATTAAAAACCCATTTCTTGCAGTAATGCATTAAGGACGTTTTACAGCCTTCAAGAATTTGTCTGGCTTGGAGTTTGACATGGATAGTTATTAATGTTACATGCTCGTCTTAAAATACAAATAAATACTTTACCACAGTTAAAATCTTACTGTTTGAATACATCCCGTATATTGCTTCACAGATACATGTGGCATTTAAAGAATTTGTGTCCGTTACTTTGTTATTTCTTCAACGTTTTCTTTCCGGGGAAGCGAGTGTTTCATTTGAGAGAAATTCTACTTATCGTCGAAATATTTAACTTAAACGCTGCTGCGACCCGCTACAAATTAATACAATTTGTTTTAAAAATAATAGAAATTTCATATTTACTTGACTTTAAATCCGGGACAACAATAATTTTTGTTAAGTTGAATTTATCAAAACTTTTTCCTCCGTTTTCCGATTTTAAAGATCTTTTTTTAATGTAGATAAATGTGTTGGTTTTAATTCATTTTATTCGATTTTTGAGAGATATACAGGGAAACAAAAAAGTATGGTTTTTACCCCAAGCTTGTAACCTCCTGTAGAGCAATTTTGCAATCTTAATTCTATTGTATTGTGCTTTTCTGCGAAATCTGATCTATTCTTAACAGTTTACTTTTTTATTCAACTTAATATCTGTCTTGATTCAAGAGATAAGCATTTCTTGCAACAATAACTGAAAACATTCCGATTTCGTTGGAATGTTTTCAAGATATTTTTTCTCCTCTTTTGAGAGGTCTGAAATGTGCTACAACCAACGGCGGTCACAGGTTTGCTCTATTTGGTGGTAGTAGCACAAAACGAATATTATACTGCTCGCACATTTTGACGATGTCAATAGCCTTGTGACTTGCCAGATGATCACAAATTACAACGTTTGTTCCTGGTCCCATTCGTTGAAAATACGGAACAACCACAGTTTGAGAATAGTCCCCGAAAATCAGAGAGTCAAACCATGCGCTCTTTGATCTATTATATCTGCAATATTTGGGGCCACCCGCTTTCCACGAATCGTACAAGTGTTCTGCCTTATATACCACATAGAGTGGTAATAAGACACTTAAAGCTGTGCTGGTAAACATCACTGATATAGTAGCGCCGGGGAGAGGTGTCTCATGGCGGACTCGAGAATGGGGATATAATTATTACTGTGAAATGCATCTTAGAATTATCTTAGTGCGAAGTTCCCACTTAAAGAAAGACGGGTTATAATTTATACGTCTGCTATATATTTTAAATGCAGGACTTAAAAACTTATGTCGATTCTAAAGTCAAAGCGCATGACGCTGTCAGATGTCTTCTTGGCTATTTAACCTCAAATTATTCTTCGTATTTCGTTTCGTATAATCGCATCGTGTTTTGTAGTTATAATAATTTATCTTTCGATTCGTAATTTATTAGTTTCCATTGCATTTGTAAACAACAGTTTTTTTTCAAAGCTATTATTATTAATATTCACTATTACGAGGTAAGTTTATAATGCAATATGTATTTCCAATTGATTGAATGCATTTATTTATTTTGCAGCAAATAATGATGTAATTAAAAGGTAAATCTTTGAAAAGCCAAACTCAAGTAATGTTAATGAATTATTTCGAGATGGAACGCGATAACGAGGGGCCAAGTTTACCTTTAACTTCCATTACCCAGGTACCCTAATAATTTTCACTATTTAAATTTATATTTATGTAATATTATGTTGCAAAAGGAAAAGGAAAAGGCCATGTATTTCATTCCCTCCCAAAAGGGGAGGGCGGGCTGCTCGAGCTCCTTCAGCCACAATCATTGATTCCCAGCATACATACATACATTACGTATATATGCATGGTGGGATTAAGGATGGGTGTGGTAAGGATAGGATCGGAAGGAACGGAGTTAGGGTTCTGAGAGGGAAAATACTACCCCAGCATTCGCCTAAGCAGTATGAAGTGCATGAAGAAAACCCCTGAAAAAATCTCATACAAGGTAGACGGCACGGGAATCGAACCCATTACCTCCGGAATGCTAAGCAGATAGTGTCACCACTACGCCACCACCTCGGTATTATGTTGCAGCGAACTGCTCTCGCATGCGGCATTTCCGAGAAAACCGTAACTCGGACAAAGACAAGAATGGCTCTCGCTTTAGAATCTGGGAAATCGGCGCCGGATTCACCGCAAAAACATAGGTTGCGTTTGAAGTCGAAATCAGAGGATGTCGACGAATACATGAAAGACGTTTTGAAACGAAAAAATTACACCATGCATGCAACTGGTAAATAATTAAGAAATTATTGTTGAAATGGAGGTAATCACTGTTTAATTTTAGGCTCACATATTACTATCGAAACACTCCAAACTGAACTTAAAGAAGATAAAATATTTACCTTCAGTAAAACGAGTTTGAAACAATTGTTACACAAAATTGGTTTTGAATTCAAAGTTGAGGATGAGAGAAGGCATTTAATGGAGCAGGTTCATATTGCTGGTGCTCGAGCAACATTTTTGCGAAAATATTTTGCTAATAAAAGTTGTGAAATTAGTTACGATCCTGTCTTTTGGGATCAGACGTGGATTTTTAGTCGAGGAAGCGTTCGAAAATCATGGCATGATAATGATTTGAAAAGCACAAAAACAAACCGCTAGATTAAGGGAGACGTTAATTAAAATAGTCCGATTTGTTAAAAATATTTTTAACCAAATAAATATTAGCTTTATCGTACTGAGCGCTGGCAAAAACGATGGTTTTATACCTAATTCATCATTGGTATTTTTCAGCAAAAGTAAGACAGCAGACTACCACGATAATATGAATGCTGATTTATTTCAAAAATGGGTTCAAGAACAGCTTTTACCAAATTTATAAAAACCATCATTCTTGACAATGCCAGTTATCATTCTACATTAGTAGAAAAATTACCTTCAAGTGGTTGGAAGAAAGAAGATCTTCTTCAATTTTTAAGAAAACACAACATTCCTCATTCGAATGATATGCTGAAAGTGGAATTATTACAAATTGCCAAGGATTTACAAGTTCCAAAAATATATGCAAATGATGAAATCTCTCGTCAATGGGGATATCAAATTTTACGTTTACCTACAATTCAACCCTATCGAGTTAATATGGGCAAATTGTAAACAGTATTACAACAAAAACGTTGGAAGACAGGGCTTCAGGGACGAGAATGTTTTATCGCTATGGAAGGATTCATTAAACCAAGTAACTGGAGAACTGTGGCAAAAGTGTATTTTACATGATGAAAAGGAAATAAGCCAGTGGTGGGACGTTCAAAAAAGTACTGAGGAAATGGTAAAACCTCTAGTAATCAATGTCGGAGAGTCGAGTGAAGATGATAGTGAAAGTGAAGGTGATGACTTTTAATTATAAGATGTCCAATATTTGAATTTAAAGCAAAAATTAGAATCTTAGTTACTTTATAACATTGTAAAGAATTATTATATATAACATATACCTCTGTAACTGTACTTAGGTTTACATTCGATATATATATATTGACAAACTGTAAACTGAGATTTTTAAAATCGGTTATATTATTAACTAATAATAAATCTCATTTTTAACATCCAATACAGTGTATTTATTTATGGCAAAATCAGTTATTTATAAGTGGCTTCGATAACCAAATTACAGGCTTGACTCTTTTGACGCAGTGAGATCTGTCGGCTAAAAACGACCCTCCGCAATTAACCAAATTTTTCGCACTTCATTCGGGCACTGCCTACTGCTAGCTAATTCGTTTCTTATTGAAAATTATTGATATAATTTATTTGTAAAACAGATCCAAAACGAAATTTTGTTGACCCGATCTTGGTTCTGATAATCGTTTACAATTGCACAATATATTTTTATCATATGACTACCCACACTCGGTGGACTTTACATGCAAGAATAAGTGCGAACAGACCTTAAACGAAATTCGACTTTATTTATACGAGTGGATGGGGATTTTTAAGACCTTTAGGATGCTAAATCCCGAGATATTCAAACAATAACTTTATTTAAATTGGACAGCGCGGCTTAAATTTTAAAATAACCTAGAAACATTGACGATGTTTTGTTGGTTTTCAAAATTACTAACTATATGAACCAATAACGACATACGTTTTTAAATCTTAAACCATGCTTTACTAAAAGATGAGACATAAGACACCTCTCACCGGCCCGACTTTACGCTGGATTTTGCTTTCCAGGGTCATCAGTGATGACACATGCACAGGCATAGACAGACACAGACACAGGCACAGGCACAGACACAGACGCAGATCACGCACAGCACACGAAACACACGATCAAACGAGCACGCGATGACACCACACACACACACACACACAACAAACAACACACGACAACACATACAGTCACTGTACACACACACACACACACACGACAACAGCACAGCACAGACACACTACACACACACACATGCACCAGCACACGACACAACACAACACACACACACACACAACACAGAGTACAGGACAGGCACAGACGACTCAGGCAGCACAGACACATGCACAGCATGACCAGACACAGCACAGGCACAGGAAGACACAGAGACGGAGGCAGATACTGCGACAGAGCACAGACACACACGTACGCACGCACGCACGCACGCACCCACCCACCCAACCACCCACCCACCCAAGAAATGAAAACAAACACGAAATTTTAAGTACGTATGTGTTGTCGTTCTTGTGTTATCGTGGATACCAACACACACACACACACACACACACACACACACACACACACACACACACACACACACACACACACACACACACGACACACATACACAACACACACACACACATCACACGATACCGACAGCACCACAGCAGACACACACACACACAGATCACAGAGCACGACACACACACACCACACCCAAGAAATGAAAACAAACACGAAATTTTATACGTATGTGTTGTCGTTCTTGTGTTATCGTGGATACCAACACACACACACACACACACACACACACACACACACACACACACACACACACACACATACTGCACACAGCACACACCACACGCACACGCACGCACGCACGGACGGACGGACGGACGGACGGACGGACGGACGGACGGACGGACGAACGGAAGTTGCAAACTTGTAGGACGTTTCTAGACCGGGTTACCGTGCTCACGAATGGCCAGGCAACTACACACTATTATAAATGATCTCAAGGATCGTTAATCAATATTGATATTTTGACATATGTTAGTCAAAATGCACGGGGTCACTCAAAATGCATTATAAACTACTTTTTGGGTTTGCATAAATTACGATTTTGAAATTTGTTGGTTAAACTGAATATTTACTTTTTGGACATCGAGCTAATACGTTTAGACGTTTCTCTAACGGGATTGGTGCGTACATTACAAATTTCACATCTCTTGGTGAAAATCGACCAACATGCGTAAAAGTGACTCGTTTGGCATCGACGTAATGCGTTGGGATGTTCCCAAGGAAATTTGATGCATAAATTAGGAGTTTAACATCTCGTCCGAAATTCACGTGGCCGTCGAACTATGCGTTTAGACGTTTTCCCAACGGTATTGATCCCCAAACGTTTATCAAGCCTGTGAAACATTTGATGTTTCCCTACCGAAGAAATAGTGTTGGCGGTTTTACCAATTAAATTGGTGTATAAATAAAGATTTACCTGCATGATAAGTTACGGATTAGGCAGAAACTAACAATTCTTTCGGTCGTTTTCCCAAAGAACTAGAGATAAATACAAATTTTCAATACGGCTTCAAATGTGGCAATAAATTAATTGGTACCATTTTTACACGTCTTAACAGATTTATGAGTGTACCCCCCCCCCCCCCCCCCACCCCGACAAGAAATAATTGTAATATAATGCTCATGATGTAAGCTATCTATTAGAAGCAAATTATAAATAGAATTTAGAATAAATAGAAAATGTTTGCATGCTTTTTAAATAAAATCTATTAAAGGAGTCCCTTACCTTTCCAGATCCTTTCCATGTTCCATCGTATACACCATAGTTGATAGGTTTAAGACCAAGATCTTTTAAGAACGAATACTTAGAATCATTAATAAGATAGTTACTCGCTGAACCAATTCCTCTAGTAACAATATTCTTATACGTACAAAATATGTGCTTTGATTTGATTAAGGTAGACATTGTTGTTACTTCATATACATTACCAACTAAACTGATATTTTATCAACAAATGAATATTGAATCCGTGCAATCGTATAACCACTAATATCTTATCAATTCTTGACATAAGCGTATACGTAGATATTGATAAGAGTGTTATTAAATTATCTTTTAAATACTTGCCACAGTAATTTAATCGGTATATTAAAAAAAAATTAGAACTACTGATAAACACATCAACTCATACTCGAGCTATTTTTAAACACATATCCCTTTTTACTTTACGCGATTTATGTAAAAACAATTATCAACAATTTTTGTTTATTTGTTCAGTGTATTTACTATTTTTATAATTAGGCGATTACCGTGAATAGGTTAGCTTTATTAAAAATATATTATACAAATCAAAACAGATGTATTAGAATTACTAATTTATGTGGCTGTTGTTATTTTCAGACTCTATTGACAACAAATTGCCCTGATTTTTCTTCCCATATTTTTTCACCCACTATTTTCTCATTTTGTTTCCCTAATTTTTCCCCAATATCCTTCTGTTGCCCTGACTTTTTACTCCCAATTTTTTCCAACGCGTTTCGGGATGTTTATCTGAAGTATATTCAGGGTTCAAGAAAATTTTGACAGTTTTATCAATGAAATTTGTGTATAAATTGATATGAAACAAGAAAAATCTCTAGATCCAGGCGCTAAAAAAAGAAATTAAAAGAGTATGAATTTCTAGGGTTCAGACCAGTTTTCTTGTTTCTCAACGATATAGTAGGTTGTGAAAAATTTTGATATTGTTCGCCAAATATCGAGTTTCGCGTCTGTTACTTGCTACGAATTACTGATGAATAGAGGTCAATGGAATGTTTATTTGCAATGAATGGTTTGTACCATTTCCCAATGGAAAAATTAGTGCATGATCACATTACAGGTCTCACACAATGTGCAACACTGCGAAACTATAAAATTTTGTACTTGCTAATTGAGTAAATAGTTTTGACCGTTTTTCCAATGTAGCTGTCTAAGTAAAAGATTTTGCACATTTGCGGTTCTAAAAGATGACTAATATGGTACTACTATACAATTTTTATTTTGCTCATCTATCAAATGTCCGTTTTTCCGGTGAAATCGGTGTATAAATAAAGGTTTTGAACATTGCGTTTCTAAAAGATAACTAACATGGTAAAACCATAAAATTTTATGTTTGCCCATCGAGCAAATAGTTTACGCCGTTGCACAAGTAAAGTGGTGTATAATTGAAAATGTTATCATTACTGGTCGTAAAAGATGATCATCAAGGCAAATCCATAAAATGTTGTTCTTGTCCATCTATCAAATAATTTTGACCGCTTTCTCAATAAGTAAATATTTTGTACAATGCAGACTTCAAGCGATGGCCAACACTATGAAACTATACCATTTTGTTCTGAACCACCGAGAACATAGTTCTGACCGTTCTAATAATAGAAGATTTTGGACACTACTGATCCTAAAAGATGACCAACATGATAAATCCATACCCTTTGTTGTTATCCACCAAACAAATAATTTTGACAGTTTTATCAATGAAATTTGTATATAAAGAAATAAGATTTCTGACATTACAGGCCCTAAACTATGACGAACACTGCTGAAACTATAAAATTTGGCGTTATACGAATAACATTGGTGTAGAAATAAAGATTTTTGTGAACATGTAAATATTTGAAATTTCTTACGTCAGATATACAGATTCATTGCTTATTAAATAATCATTTTCCTGAATTGTTAGAGTTCACAATTAATAAATAATCAATTTTTACTCCCACTGCCAACATTCAGATTGAACAAAATTGTGCGTCACGTGTGCAAAATCGGAGCCTGTCTCGGGGGTCTTCGCTATCTCGAGCTCTCTCACAAACTGCTACCGTTTATTGCACATTATCTCCTTCACGTAAGTTAAAAACATCATTTACACAAAGACTGGACAGACGCAATACCCGTACCATCGGACAGGTAGGCGTAATAGCCTCATCAACCGGCCATTCCAGAATGTCGGTAGTAGCTCTACGGACCACTTACCCTGTCGGTTAAGGATCCTACATTACCAACATACGAGTATACATGCCCTACATATACACATGTATATGTAAGGTTTAAAAGTAAAAAACGCCACTCACCAATATAATTCAACTCATCATCAATCAATTCAACTTTAACCTTCAACAAGCAATGAATGACAAGTGTGCGTGAGTGCTCGAAATAAAAGTCTTTATTGAAAAAATAGTATTGTCCCCGAGAGTAAAAGTACCGTGGAGTGAAAGGAACTTAAAAATTTTTTTTGACCAATAAACGGAACATTTTTTAAGCGTAACTGAAACAAATAACATTTTGGGAAACCAAACTAAGGCACATATACAACGTTTTTGATGGTATTGAGTGACGTAATCATTAAAAATGGCGGAAATCCGCCATTTTGTAAAGTAGTTTTAAATAGGACCATATGGCAAGCAATACTTCATTTGAAAGTTCGTTCCAAGTCCTTTACAACGACATTGTCAACATTAAAATATCACTACTGACTCATGAGTTTCAATCCAAAAACGCAAATTAATGTTTTGACGTTTTTGGGTTGAAACGCATAAATCAGTAGTAATGACAAAAACGTATTACTCTTAATTCCTCACAATATGAATTAACTTTATTTAATCAACAGGTCATAGTTATTAAATTATTATTAAATTTCCTATTAACTATTAAATGAAAACCCATTTAAAAAAATTTAATGTACTTCGTCAACACACGTTGTTAAAAGCAATTTTTCTTATTTAATAAAAACAAATTTTATTTAAAATTATTTCACGGCAACAAAATAATTATTTTACAATTTCGGAAATTAGAATCGAAAATAAATGAAGGTAGGTAATAAACATAATAATTGAGATACTGTATGAAGTAGAAGAGGCACAGCTTCCCCCCAACACCACTTTTTGTGACGTCATACCCCCATGACCACTCTGATTGGAGGACTTAAGGCCAAACCACGCCCCCTGGTTTCGAACTAGTCCTTAGACTCCACCGAGCCCCCACACTCTGGGCTCTGATTGGAGGCCTAAGGCTCTGTATTCTTATTCTTTGAATTCGTTTGCTTGTGGCGCCATCTAGTGGTGTATTTCTAAAACTAATAGATGTTTTCTGTAATAGATTGATCGTGGCTCCACCTAGTGGTATGTTTTTAAAAGTAGATGTAGGTCCCTGTAATTGTTATGGCGGGAAAACTTGAAATTTGAAATTGTATACAAATAATGGGGGCCCACATACTATCTCGTAAGACAGCTTTAGAGCTCCGGAACTAGTTCTCAGGTCTTTACCCCTTATCGGCCTCCTTGTTTATTATGGCGGAAAAACTACAAATTTGGTAATAGTATTCTAATAATGGGGCCCACATGCTATATCATAAGACAACTATAGGACTCCGAAACTTGTTCTCGAGTCTTTACCCCTTGCCGGGCTCCCTGATCGTTTTTGACGCCATCTAGTGGTGTTTTTTAAAAGTAATGATGTTTTCTGTAATAGAGGTTGACTTAGTTGTATATTTGTAGTAGTAGTATGTTTGAAAGTAGATTTAACTGTTATGGCTGTAACTAACCGCAATTCCTTACTGCTGAATTTTTTAAATTAATTATTTAACAATCAGCCCTCGTAAAAGAAATGATGTAAGATTTCTTAGTATTCAATATTACTCAGTACCTAATTTAATATTTCTTAGTATTTCGTTTGATTGCAAAACCAAAAATTAATTTGTTTCCCCTCAAACGTAGATTTCATAAAACATCGAATGTTTTATACGTCAGAGTAATCTCCGCCAATTACAGATAGGATTCCCCCAAACGGAAGCCACCACAGGCTACCGAGAGTCCCCTATAAGACGGGCCGCGCACCTTTTGAGAGGAGAAGAAGAGGGTTTTTATCCGATCCTAGCGAAGAGTTCCATCGCGCCTCGTGAACGCATCCCGCCGCCGAGAATCATTTAGTTGGTTTTACCAGCTCCTGTATTAGTTAGTCCGTTAGACTAACTCCTGTTCCAGAAAACCTGCACGTGACGGTTGTTTTAAAGTAAATCGGCGCAGACCTAGTGATAGCCGCCGTGAGTTTAGCTCCCTGTATTTGCAAACGCGCACCGCGAACCTTTTGTAAATAAATAGCTATCCTCGATCTTTGTGATTAACGACACGCAAGTTTGTAGAGTAATTCATTACACACACACACACACACACACACACACACACACACACACACACTAAACCCCCAGGCAGCGACTGGCTAAGTCCCGAAGCAGTCGGGTATACACGCATAACACACACAAAACCCCCAGGCAGCGACGGGCTAAGTCCTGAAGCAGTCGGGTGTACACGCATAACACACACACAAAACCCTCAGGCGGCGACGGGCTAAGTCCCGAAGCAGTCGGTTGTACACACAGCGTACACATACAAAAACCCTCAGAGAGCGACGGGCCAAGTCCCGAAGCAATCGGGTGTACATACACCACCTACACATACCAAAGGTGTTTCGACGGGTCAACCCGAAGTCACCTAGATCACTACACGCTACCATACACCTGACGACGGGAGCTAGATAGGACTGTACAGCCCTGAAGCTCTCATCATTTACTCTTACTTACATTCCAAACACCTGCAATCACCAGCTCGCTGGCGAAGACCGAAGTGCCTGTAGTCACAAACGAATTAAACGTAGAGTATCCGTCAAAGACCTGTAGAGAAGAAAAACCGTACATCGATAACCACGCGCTTAGCAATTGGGTTTCAAGAAAGCAATCAATTAATTGTTTTCCACCAGCTTATTCCGCAAGTATAAAAACGCCTTCAATAAATACGCGTTTTGTGCGTATACACTTAGGTAAATTACGCTTGCATCTACGTGAGATTTCGTTCATTTACATAAAAGAAATCACCACCATAAAATTACCCAGAAGATAACGCGCAAATATATTAATTATACAACCAAACATGTATAATCCGCCCAGCCTAAATTCAATGCGAAAGTAAACCTCTGAAAATATTAATATTATCGAACGTAATAGATCGCGAAGGTAAATTGTTTCACGAAGCATACGCGCCTATCCGTCTTCCAGTAATTACTAAAGTTAAAGCAACAAGCAAGTAGGTCGGTGAACGATGGTCATGCGTACGACCGTGAACTCGGGATATCGATTTTCACTAGTGACCTAGATCTGCGCAACCCCCGTTTTAAAGTAAACAGTAGTTTGTTTATTTATTCTTTTCTTTCGTAGACAGGGCCGTATCCAGTATAAATAATTAATTAAAGGCAACGTTATTAATCATTTAAACATTACGTTCCTCATTGAGTGTAACTAGGGAGTATTAATATTTGTTTACAGAAACGACTTCGACAAAACTAAGCCGCCTTCCCAAGTGAGTGGAATTCTCGGTACCAACCTAGTGGATGCCCCGACGCCGCTGTCTAAGTATTAAATTCCAATTGTTTTCTCATTTTTTTCTCAATTTTATGTTTATGTTGGTTGTTCATAATGTTATTAGCCTAGTTTAAGTGTAAATACGTTAGAATTGTACATAAGAGGATAATATACTATATATATACTATTAAACCGTTTTACTATAATTATTTTATGTGGACAGTGTAGAGCTAAAGTTTAAATCTTCCGACGAACCCACCCCCCTCTTTAGTGTCTAATCTAAAGACCGATTGCAGTTTAGCCGCGGCAAATATAAAAATTGTGAGAAAGGGCCTTACATGGCGGGGAATTTGAAATAGTATTCTAATAATGGGGCCCGCATACTATCTCATAAGACACCGTTAGGACTCTTAGACTTGTCACAGAGTCCTAGCCCCACTGCAGTGGCCCTCTTGATTGCTTGCGCGCGTGGCTCTATACTGATATATTTAAACAAAAGTAGATATAGATTTCTGTAATTGTTACGAAGGAGGAAACTTGAAATTTGTAATATCATTCTAATACTAGAGCCCCCATTCCAACTCATAAGACAGCATTATGCTTCCAAAACTTGGAGTCATACCTGCATGGCACGAGCCACCTTTCCGTAATTGACATATTAGAAATAAAAAGATAAAAGGCCTTAATAGTTTATTATATGCAAATCAATAACTATAACGCTTAAATCTATAAATGCGTGCCACATATTATTAATTTTAAAATAGCGTAACACTCATACATTTACCTAATTAACTAAACACGCGGTTCGAGATCGAGTCTATAGAATAGCAGATGACGCTATTACGGAGTTGGTTTATGACGTTAGCTATAAGGATAATAATACATTAAAATTTTTAACAGCTTTTTTTGTAAACGATATCAAATAAAACATATATTTAAAATAATAGTCATACTATACTAATAACAAATATGTGTTGGAGAATTGGTTATTGAGCTATCTATACTGTGTATACACACACCCACAATACTAATTTTTAAAAGAAAAGAAAAGCACCGTTATGACATTAAAAGATAAGCAAGACAAAAGTAAAATTAACCGATGATTTTAAATACAATATTATAATTTAAAAAATCTCTGTAATAATAATAAAACAACCGTAATACATAAACCCGTTAATTATGTAGTTGTACAAAAACAGAATGTGCGATTTCACTCTTGATCGTAAACAATAAGCAAATTCCATATATATTTACATACAAGTATCCCTTCAAAAGTATTCATTATGTAATGTCTCATTACTCGATATGGTATTACAGTTAATATAATGATCGACAAGTGTTTCCGTATCTAAGGTTCTTTTGGCAGAAACTGATTTCAAATCATGACATTAATTTTAGCCTTCCTCAACTCATGAAATCTAATTACCTTTTTATGTATAGATTATTATTAATAATAATCTTTAACATATGGATTTTGAATACTTTTAAAGGAATGCGTATTATTTGCATAATATAGATATCACCTTAATACTTTAACAATATCCATGTAATTAACCACATTTTAATACAGGCGTTATTTAAAATTTCCTTTTAACATTAGGAAATTTAATTACATTTTTCGGTACAGTATAGAATTAAATCTATCTATCTTTATTAAGACAATTTAAGATTTTTGATTGATTAAACCCAAACGATGGTAACAACCACATTAAATCGTATGAAATGTGGATAATGAGATCACTCTATTTGAACGTTTTAAGCTTATTCAGACGGATACAATTTTTAAATTTGTTATAAGCTTTGTTCTTGAGAATTATACGATTACCAAAATCCTTTGCTGAGTTTGCTTTGTTGATTTGAAAATAGCCTGTCATAAGAGCCTTAGATTTATAAACCAGTTTCAATCATTCGTTTCAACCCGATCATCTTATTCGACTTATCAGTATGCTGACCTGAAACCAGTTTAAGTGAAAGTCTAAATAGATTTTAATTACTTCCCAAATATTAAATCGCTAAGTAATATTAGAAATAATCTGAAACCACTTTCTATCAAAAGATCTTAGATACAGAAACAAGATTTAAAATCCAAGAAGTTAATTTTAATCCAGCCAAAAGAGCCTTAGATTTACAAACAAGTTTTAAGAATTCATTTCAGCCTGATCACCTTAGTTTACTTATTAGCTGCAGTTAGCTATCAGTTATTAAAATAACATAAACGTTTTCAAAAATATGCCTTGGGTCACTCAGGTACTATTTGTTCCTCTATCGGTCCGTAAGCGTATTATGCGAGAGTTTAATTTATTCATTTTTTCTGAAGTGATAGAAAATAATATCTTAAACTTTTTATGTGTGATTAATTAGTATATCAGTTATTAAAATAACATATACGTTTTCAAAAATATAAGGGCCTTGGGTCACTCAGGTACTATTTGTTCCTCTATCGGTCCGTAAGCGTTTCTTGCGAGAGAAATCTTTTCTGAAGTTACGCGAAATACCTACATCTCATTTTTTTTATGATTAGTCACGTTGTAACAAACATAAAAATGAGTTTGTCATGACAATCCACTTAAATACTCACATTTTAACGTACAAAAATAATACTTCTACTTTGTTTTAATCGTAACGAAGAAGAATATTGTTACGGAGAAACTGGCAGTAGAATCTAATGTAACAGATAAGGGAAGGGGGTGGCGGAAGCTCAGTGGTTCGGGGTGGGTGTGATATTAATTTACATGTAGGATAATTCGTGAAACATGGGATAAATAAATGGTCAGTTATGAGTGAGTTTAAAATAGTTTAGTTAGAGGTAGGAGTGCTACACAATTTATCTTCTGTTACAAGTGTAATCCATGCGAGTATTCACGCGAGTATAATTTTTGTGGACATAAGTGCAGTAATAGTTTTATACACGTTTGTTTATAAACAGTAAGTACAATTTTCATTGAAATAAATGTATCAAAGCACATTTTTACGAACGGGTAGAGGAGAATCACAATTTTAATTTTGTGTTGCAAATCGAAATTTCGTGTCGAAACCCCATATTTCGAGATACAATCGATTATGTGTATTGTAACTGGAAATACAGTTGTAAAAATATAGTTATGTAGCTCCTCTACGCATGTATTTGTATATTTCGCGTGCTATAGGAAAAACTTCTTTTCTATTATAGCTATACAAATGTCCCTCCGGACAAAAATAGATGTATTCGATCCCAATTTTGAGAAGGTTGCTTTCGTCTGTGGGCCGTTGTCATGTTTGTAGTAGGAGTAGAAATAAACGCACCAGAAAATCATGTTACATTTGTGGTAAATGGGTTTGTCCAGTTCACCTTCAAGAAATTTGTATACCTTGTACGAATGAAGTAAAGGAAGACACCGAGTCCGATTGTAGTGAAAATTAATTATCTTAGAAGTTTCTATTTTGTTCAAACTGTTGTGTGAGATGTCAGGGTATTTTGAACACCCTGTATACGTATTGCGTAATTTTGTTTGTAATTTTATTCACTTAAGTTAGATTCCGTATATTTTTTTTTTGTTTGAGAGCTTACTGTAGATAATGAATGTTTTGCTTGAATGGGTCACGCTGTATGTATAGGAATTTTAGGAATGTGTAATGTGCATTAAGGAATTTCGTTTTTTTTGGGGTGTATTTACGTAATTTCATTGAGAAAAGTTAGTGTAGTTTTTTTGGAATTTTAAGTACAATCTTCAGTTTATTGCCCGAATCATATGTAAAGTTTTATTGAGATAAATTCGTTTAGTTTTGTTACCTAGTTTCGTTACAAAGAAGCGTTGTTATCGCATTGGTGCCGTACTGCAGCATTCGTGTAGAGGAACAAATGGAGAGTCGGAATGTTGGTTTTCATCCGTGTAAGTAATATATGTGGGCGATTGGTTGTACCTTTGCAATAACATGTCGGTATCGTGTCGAAGAAAAATGCAAACGTGGCAGTTTCTTCGCCTGAAGTCGGGAGATCATCGTAAATTTAGAGGGGTAGAAATTTTAAAATGAAAATGGTTGATTGGTTTGTTTGAATGAATTTGTATGGAGGGGAGCGTTTTTTTAATATGATGAGAAAGTAATTTTGAATGGAGGAGAGTCGGTCCTAAGTTTTTGAAGCGTAAAGTCTGCGTGTAGGTGAAGTCGTTCGAATTATCGGAATTGGGGTTTCATCATTGTGCGAGCTCCTAGTGAAATTTAGTTAAGGAGAGGACTTGAAAGATTAGTCGATTATAACCAAGTTTGGGATATTTTTTTTGTGAAGTAACATTTCAACCGGGCTCGCTCATAAAGTTAGTTTAGTGGAGAAGAACGGCATCTTCGAGAGCGTTTATGATAGAAATTTGGTTCGTGTTTATTGTAGTGCGAACCTGAGGACTATTGAATTTTCGTTAGTAACGAGATATAATTAGAGGACCCCTTTCCTAAAATTTAAGTAAACGTAGTGAACGATCGCCCACACACACACCTACCGTTTAGGATTGTTCTGTTCGTAATTGAACCTATTAATGTAAGCTGTACAAAACGTTTTGTTGAGTGGTTTCTTTTGTTTGTCGAACCTGAACAACCTCGAGTTAAAAGAAATTATTAAAGCGATTTAAGTTAGTTTATGCTGCTTCAATAAGTTACGAGGCATTATATTGAAAAGCAAGTTGAATGCGTGGTAGAGACCTGGGGGAGGCAGCTTCGTGTCGTCGACCAGCAGCAATACCGTGGACTGTATGAGTCGTACACGACGCTTTCGCCGAGCAAGGATCATCTCCTATTTGCCTGTGTGACCTAGGTAATGTAATTTATATTCTGTGTGTTGATCTTGCGACTTGAAAGAATAAAATTTGATTGTGTTTTATATAAAGTATTTTATGTCATGTGTGTTAACGAAGGAACCTGTTGGAAGCAATTTTTTTTAAGTTAGTGTGTCATTTTGTTAACGTTCTCGGACAGTTTCCTTTGTCCATTTGGTAGCTATTTAAGGTGTTTTGATACCATTAATATTTTATGCAGGGAGGTAAATAAAATCTTACCTTCATTATTCAGTTTATATAAGATTTACGTGCTGGCGTAATCCAAATTTATAGAATTTCTTTGAATGCAATTTAGCTTAAGATAGTTTTGCTACTGGCCAGAATTCAATGTGGTAAAAGTTAAGAAGATACGATCCAAATTGACATGTTTAAATTTTAATTGTTTTATTTAATTATTTTGAATTAATAGATGTTTATCTTAGTTATAACTTTGGAGTAATTATTTTAATATTAAGCCTTGACAAAGGGTGATGATATATTGCTCAAATAGTAAAGCGTCGCCGAGTTCTTTTGAGAGAAGTTGGAGTTTTGGTTTCTTTTGTTGTTTTGTTTTGTTGCCAGATTAAGTTAACGTAACGTAATTTACAAGTTTAGAATAGAGTTGTAACCGAATTGAAGTCAGCTGGTTTGTGTTATTTTGATTAGTTTAAGGGAGTTTAGTAATTTAACGTAAGGGGAACATTAGAGATTTGTATTGAATTTGAATATTACTGCACGGTGGTAAGTTGATCAGATTAAGGTGCAGAAGTTGAAGCCTTTCAGGTGAAGCAGTATTGCGGAGACCTGGAGCTACGAGCGTTACGATTTGGTAAGTGTGGTAAGTTGGGTATTCGGACCACTACGTACCGTCGTTTAATTCGCATTTTAAAACACCCTGGTGTGTTCTTTCAGAATATCCTGGCGCCTACCGGAACCTATTGTGACATTTTCCCGATTTCGACTTTGGTAGAAACGTAAACTACGGAGACGAGACTGCTTTGTCCCTATAGACACTCACCCGCACGCCGAGCTAGCCGTGCAAAAACCAGGTTTATCTTTTACCTTGTCCTAGTGAACATTTTTACCGTAACAGAGTTTATGTTTTTTTCAGTTTTTTGTGTTCAAAAAGTGTTCCATATGGTTTAAGGTTGTTTAACTATATAAAAATAAAATTTATAATCACGGTGACATTGACTTGGATTACGATTGTAATCCATGCGAGCACTTGCCCAACAAACAAGAGTGCGAGAACTGAAGGGTTAATGAAATTGAAGAATTCAAATGCACGAACTTGGGTTAAGGTTCTTTAAAGTAAAAATAAAAGAAACACTTAATGCCACCAAGGACAAGTGTAACACGGCTTGTAAATTGGAAGAGTATCTGGAATTTTCACGTCTTCTTTTGGGTTAATGTGTTGTGCTCCAGTTAATTAAAACAAAAAGATTATTGCAAAAGCTTCACATATACATAAGAAATTTTTATTTGTTAAAACTTGTTGCCTCTGGTGTTTGGGCATCAAAAAGGTGTAATTTTCTTGGCTTATTTTAGCTAGTTAGTAATTTGTACTAAAACCATTTGTTATTCAACCACCAATATATTGTGCATTTGAATTTTAAGACAGAGAAGAGCTAGATAAGTCATGTTTATTTGTAAAAGGGGTAAATTTTGTAATACGCGCATTAAAAGTTTTCTTGTCGTTGCTCTCCAACAATTTTAGTTTTAGAGTCGGTTTATTAAGCATTAAGTACGAATCATTAATCTAAAGCCAAGAATAGAGTTAAGTGCACGAAAGTGCTTTCAATTACTTAATTCAAAGTCAACATAACGTATATTTTGCTTTAAGCAACAAAACATTTGTATACCTAGAAATAAGTAAAATTTTAACAAGCTCCTCTCTTTAAATTCATTTGAATGTTGATTGATTATTGTTTTTCACACTGAGGCACTTACATTACAACCTGTATCTACCTCGGAACTGATTGAATAAAACGGCGATGTAAGAAGCTCCCGCAAAGAGATTTTTTTTAGATTTTGCAAGTCAAACACTCACCGATGTCCCCGACCTACTACTACTTGTACTTGCACGTAAGTTGTAGCATTACCTGCACACACATAAACACTAGAAAAGAAAGTAACGCAGGATAGTAGCCGTGTCGTGCTCTTCTACGCTTAGCCGGTCAGAGAATTTGGAAACCTAGATACCAGCACCGAGCGTCTTTAAGCGAGATCGTGTAGTTTACCCTTGCCTCTTAAAAACACTAACACAACCATGTGCCGAAAAATTACATGATGTAACAAGCATAAACATCGTAAAGAGGGTTGCCGCATTTACAAGGTTAACTGGTCCAGATACAGAATTTCGCGATTAAAAGTGAAAACCGCATCGATTCACTGAGCGAAATTCTCTGTTTTATAATTACTTCTATTACGAAGTTCTAGATAATTTTCATTAAAACCCGGCTCCAGAAGGGAACTCCGCTAACTTTTTCTTAGAACAAGTTTCAGCTTTTTTGTTTATTTTCTTGAATAATTAAGTCCGGCATCTACTAAACTAGAGCCACCCTTCCAAAGGTAAGTTCTAGACATTTTCCTTGTGTCAAGTAACGACCTTTTCCTTAGACATCCAGGATTGCTATCCATTACACAAACGATTCTTTCTTTGAACTCGCTACCGCAAGCATTTCCAAATCCTGGTTTTCCTGAGAAATCATAGGCTCTATTAAAATTGTATTTATTTTTTGTCTTGTTGTTACATTTGAAATATACTTTTTGTTTGTTTTATGTTACGCTTACATTGAGATACTTAGTTAATTTACTTAGAATTGTACCAATACAAGTATACAACCCTTGCTTATGTATTCGTCAATATAAAAAGAGGTAGCAAATTATTTTAAAGGACCACACCTTAATAACCGTGTGTAAAACGGAAAGGAAGCAAATAAATACATTAAGTGCATTACAAATTCATTAGAGAAAGTTTAGATTTCAACTACGCTTCCGTTAAAGTGAGGGCCACTTAAAAACATACATTATTACGTTACTTTCGATTCATATAAATCACAATGAATATTATAAAATAAAGGAAAAATTTTATGCAAGTCGAAGTATAGCGTATTTCATAAAAAAATTTGATGTTTTATCCATAGACGATCAATATTTACGTGAATATATTGCACTATAATTGATATTGTACAATAATATTGAACGTCTGTAGATTGAAAGATTGCACAATATATTGGGTCGATCAAAAAGAGTTTGATTTTTATTGCACAATCTAGTAAATATTGATTCGTCTGTGGGCAATGTTGCGCAATACTGGTTCAGTTTTGTGTTAACAGTGTTGCAGTAAACATCTACCATGGCTACAAAAAGAAAATATGAAGAAAGAAAATTCATTTTAGAATGTATCGAGGTGTATCGGAGCTCACCCGCTCTGTGTGATATCAATAACTTCAGAAAATAACGCCGCAGCAACAAGTGTTTGCAAAAAAAAGGCCATTAATGATATATTGTTTGAAGACGAAATAGGCAGTCTGCACAGGGATTCTGCACAAATTAATTCTTTTAATCGCACATATACACCATATAGCACTATGCAACCAAGTCCCACCTATTATGATATCCTACATGAACTACCTCAAGTAACTGGACACACGGAACTACTTCCAGGGGCTTGAATTGTAATAATTCTACTACTCTGCCGCTCAATACTTTTCACTTTTTCATTAAAATGTAATGTTACAGTCGAAAATGAAATTAGCACGAAAAGTGCACCGGTCTAGCTCAGAGGGTCGTGGGCGTGTCTCTAAATTTAAAATACTAAAGGTGGTTTGTCGTATTGCCGAAAGTCATCAATAAGGGTGAGTCGTGGCCGGGAAAAAGTGTATGGGCGCCAGTCTGTTATTAAAACAAAAACGGTAAGAATACACCTGAGCTCGCGTAAATAAATCAGCCCCAAACAGACTTACCTTTACGCTGTCTACTTCCAGGTGCTCCGGAAACTGAAGCTCTAACACAAATCGCAAAATATACACACACCTTCAATCAGCTGTTGAGGTTCAATGGCTTTCTTTATCCTAATTTTACGTTATGTTACCCCCAACGCTTCTTATCAAAATACACAAAAAAAACGACGCTAAATATTTCGCTTAATTACGGATAAGTCAAAATCCAAATACTGATCATAGAAAATTCTATCAACATTTAAACTCAAAATAAAATAATTAAACATAAACTAAACGTCGTCGAAATTCTCTAATTTGTTAGACAAAAAAAAACTATTTAATGTAAACAACTATACAAAAAAGCTACGTGAAACTAAATGCGTCAAATTTAGGAACTTGTCACCAGGTCACTTTTATCTCAAATCAATCAGATTCTAATCAGTAAAATCCACTTTTACTAAAATCCTTTAGTTTTAAATCTTTAAAATACCAATTTTCGTTAATTATTGCTTTCGCTGTTCGGGAGGGGGTTGCAAATAATGCTAGAAAATGCAATAAATTTATTCATCCATTAAACAAACACAAGTCATAAAAACACGACGATACAGTTTGGGTTAGGGGAGGATATACTGCCGCTATTTCTCAATCGGTCTAACTTGCAAGTTCGCCCTCTACTTAGAATAAATTTCGAAGATAATGTTACCTAAATTCAAAACATTTACGTAAACAATTGTACACTCACAATTATCAATTCTACAGCGTGAAATTTTTATACACGTAAATCTGAAGTACATTCAAAGAACCAATCTTAAAATATTAATAACGCCGATAAAGGTAGTTCGTCAAACTTAATTAAAATAATCTCAACGGACTAACACTTCAACAAAGTCGGCTACGTTTATCTGATTATCACCGTATAATTCGGCAAAAACACAGTCAATTGTAAGATAACCACAAACACAACAAATATGCAAAGTTAGATTACTTTCTAGAAGTATTCTTTGAATCTTCTTCTCCAGGTTACAGCGGAAACATGAACGGCTTCCTTGGCGAGGTTCTCGTCAGGTAAATTTCTTACTACCAATAAGCGGCAATCAAGTGTAGCAACTTCCCAAATATCAAGTTCGGTAACGTGGCGCTCTTACTTGACTGAATGCGACGTTGTAAAGTTTATGTACACAAAAGCTTTTACTCACGGTAATATTTACACAATATTCAATTAATAAGGTAGCTTTATTTACAAGTCTATTTATGATTAATGGAAGTATTTACAAATTTATGTACAAGGAGACTTTCGTCTGTTACGGCTGATCGCTATTAAACGTGAAGAATGGTATGCCTTCACAACAGTTTTTAATTGATAATGTCGATCCCCAAAAATTGCGTTAATTAATTCACTAATGGGATGCACTTAAACAAAAAACACAACCCCTTTTATGAAACGTACGTAAAAGACACCTTGTCCGAAAATTATATACACTCCCTGGAGAGGTGAACCACTATATCCATCCAAACGGTGATTTTGTTGAACACAACCTTCTCAGAACGTTCGGTTCTCCAGGTATTCTAAATTGCACACCACGCATAGCAGCTCACATTTTTAACACACAATAGTCAGATTTAGAATCGGACTGCAATATTGTATCTTGACAGAAACACGGCGTCAATCAGTAAGGCGCATTAACCAAAATGACATCAGCGGAAACATGATCCAAACAAACAACCTACAACGGTGATATCATAATTCTCCAATTTAGATTTGAACTTTTCTTATCAACAATTACGTTTTACTTTAGAACCTTTTTATAAAAAATTTACAGGAAAACAATTTATACTCAACTTGAAATTTCTATTTTCAAATAACTAATCCCTGGAAAATTTAAACGCCACTTTTAGAAATCAATTTTTAATTCAGTACGAAAATTTTAATTCGAAAACCACTATAAAGCTTAGGTAAATCAATCAATACAATACGTCAATTTTAATTCTAACTTTATGACCCCATTAAACCAACAAATTTAGGTATGAAAGCGAGAATTTAAATATATATATATATATATATATATATATATATATATATATATATATATATATATATATATGACATAATTTGATTCTTTTTATTTTATTGTTCTTTTCATGGCACACTATTTTGCAAGCATCAGATTCTTTACTTACCATTTGGAAGCTGTTCATGGATTACAGCTAATTTATCTCAAAAACTATGTATTTTTGGAAAAACAAGCAGAAGACAAAAAAGTTCCTAAATCAAATGGTTTTTAAGAGTTAGAGGGTCATGAAAAAGTTCATGGTGTACCACCCCAGAAAATGTACTACCCTGTAGATATTGATAAACGTTAAACTACACTTGATATTGAGTTTAAGGAGTTAATATGTTACTAAATTTGAATTTATTATTTTAAATAGTTTTGAAGATAAATTAAAAGAACTGAAAAAAAATTAAAACTTTGAAATCCTGTATCTCCAAAACTAAGCGTTTGGCAACCTATGTTTATATGAACTTTTGTCTTAATTTTGAAATCTCTATCGACTATTGTCCTTCAAAAACAAACCCTGTATATATATATATATATATATATATATATATATATATATATATATATATATATATATATATATATATATATATATATATATATATATATATATATATATATATATATATATATATATATATATATATATATATATATATATATATATATATATATATATATATAACAGAGCGTTCAAACATATATGAAAATTAACATGTAAAATAAATGTTTTTTTTACATAATCGTTGTATAATTATTTACCTTTATTTTATTTTTGCCACCATAATGTTTTTTATACAAATGCGGGCGAATGGGTTTTATAGCACGGAAATGTCATTGTTTCTAAGCATGATTATAGCTAACCCTGACATGACATGTCACGTAAGTTGAAAAAATTATTAAAACAACCTTACTATACAACCTTTATTAATAATAATAATATTAATGAAACTTATTCTTTATAAAAATTGAAAATACAGTTGGATGGATTTGAAATTGTAACTCCAGATGAGCCAACACCAAAGCTATGTCGACTTTATTTCACATTTGCATTTAAAAACTTGCCGAAAATACTGAATCTTTTTAAAATTTTGTTTTTCATGGTGCAAAATAAAATAAAACATTGTATGTACCACGGGCATAATTAGATTATGGCTCTGAATAATTTGCGTCGGGCTTTAACATTCCCTCGAGATAATCTTTGATTTGTTAATTACATAAATATCTATTGTGTAATCCTTTAGGCAGTTTATTATAGGTGTGCAAGTTTCCATTACAATTATGCCTATAGATTGTGGAGATACAGCAGAATTTTACATCTTCAAAATTATTTCCAGTAGCTAGATAATGTAGTGTTATTGATAAATGCTGACTTGGAGGGATATCTCGCGTTACAGTATGCCTTTTTTTGAATTTCAAGTGTAACCCTTCTCAAGAGTTCATCGAATAAGATACTATCTAATCTCAAAAAGTTTCGAAAACCATTCAATTTCTCTGCCCATGAACATGGCCCGCTGCATCGCGCCATTACCAACCGACCAGACCAGACGGTGCCAGTAAATTCAGGAATATTCGAGATGCTTAACCCACCCGCTACATAAGGAGAAGCAGCTGTAATTCCGACCAGTTTGTGTTAAGATCAGTTGAAAAGTAGATACAGAAGTTGAACAAATTTCTAGTCATAAAATATGTTGGGACCTTCAGGTAGTAAATACAGAAAGGTTGATCAAGAACATCGCGCCTTCCAGGAGAAATGGACCTAAGAATATTTATTGTTTATTTGTAAGGACACGCCAATTTGTCTGATATGTAATGAAGCCGTTGCAGTTTTAAAAGAGTACAATTTAAAAAGACATTTATGCAGATTAGTTTTTTTCCTTTTTACTCCGCCAACAAAAACCGTAATTAAGTCCGTAAATTAATTCAGTACTCACCGTTGAATATTGATAAGAGTAAAATTATGTAATTTATTGACTCATAATAAAGGTCAAATAATTATAGTGCAAAAGTTAGTTATTCAAAATAAATTCATTTATGTTGAGCAGAAATTAAAAAGATCTACAATATTGCCGTTAATTTTAAATAGATATTTTTCTTTATTTCAAAATTAAAACTTATCAAGTAGTATCAATAACCGTTAATATAAATAATACAAGTTTCCTTTTGTTATTCCAAAAGTAAACGTGAGAATTTAGTTTGCATTAAAAATGTATCTTGTATAGGGAAAAGTACGTATAGTAATATCAAGTAGAATAAGCAAACCAAAGCATTTAAATAGAATTTAAAATCCAATCGATATAATTAAGAGAATGAGTTAATAAAATAAGTAATAGTTGACACTGTCTTTATAATACTGATTAATGCATTTCGTAGAAAATTGCGTTGTTAAATAATAGTTTCTATATAAATAATTAAAGTTAAACCTGAATTATTTTCTATGAATTCCAACTACAATGAAAATACTGCAATCTCTTTACTATTGTATAAAATTTTGTATATTTAAATAACGTGAACATCGACAGATGTATCAAACAGTAACCAGCTTCTGGAATTGCGTGATTTTGAGATGATATAAGTGTTATTAATTACTAATTAAACCGTTAAATAGAATAAGTATTTTTGTTAATCGAAACTGGTCGAATTTTATATCAATAGTCGGTTATTTCACAAATAATAATTTTAGCACGACGGAAGAAATATTAATTCAATAATTGATTTAATATCAATTAAAACAAATTATTCCGCTGTCGCCTCATCGTTAAAATTATGGAATTTCCAGCCGTTCTCCCCTTTTAAATGTGGTACTGTATATAGGTAAGTGCTTTTACCAAAATGATTATCTTTCTCACTGTTTCTAGACGAAAATTGCAATTGTGAATTGCTGTGAGGTAAAGAGTAGTTAGTAAAAATTAATTAAAATAATTCAACTTAGTAAATACTTTCTCTGTAAACGAGTATAAAAATTTAGTTAAATTTATTTTGACAAGTAGTAAAAAGCTGCTTTGCTACCGAGCACCGTTTTGATTAAACCGCAACCAGTGAAATTTAAATAAATTCACAGAGTTCATATTTATTAAGAATCATTCATTTTCATCCATCATTGGTGAAGGAATTTTGTTTGTCAAGGGGACCTGTGAACTTGTCTACCGTATCCGCTGTCCGTCCGAATTAATTGAGTTTTAGGTACATCTTCTACCATAAGGATTCGACTCTGAATTTAGCCTCCATTGGGAAACCCGACGCAGCCTGTTTGGAAAACCGTATACGTTCGGGAATGGACCCAAAGACCGCCTGAACAATAGTTTATCTTTGGGTAGCGCCCGAATCCGTTTTTCAACCTCCTGGAACGATAACCAACATTCTTTAACTAAAATATTTCCAAGCAAGGTTTAATCTTTGTGTTGGATTTCGTTGAGGGCAAGCTTCACTTGCCACCACCGAAACCCGTTACACATTATACAACCAAAAATTTTCAAAAGTATGGAGGTTTAACAGGGAAACTAAGAAGCGATAGAATCGAAAAGTTAAAAAAGAGTTTACCCGCTCAACAAACCGTTTTACTAAAACGTAGTAATGAAGCTGAGGACATCGTTCGGGCGATTTATGTTGTTAGTAAGAAATTGGCGGAACATTCGAAGCCGTTCTCAGAAGGCAAGTTTGTGAAAGGGTGCTTAATAGAAGTGGCAAACGTCTTGTGTCCAGAAAAAAGTAAAAAGCTCGCAGAAATTAGTTTATCCAGAAGAACAGTCACAAGACGAATATGTGTAATGGCAGAAAATATGAAAGTAGTGCTTGGCGAAGTGGTAGAAAAATGTGTAGCATTTTCCATAACATTGGACGAAAGCACTGATATCACTGATACAGCGCCTAGCAATTTTTATTAGTGCAGTTGACCATAATTTCGAAATAACAGAATATCTGCTTACACTTAGAGCCACGAAAGACACTACAAGGGAGGAAGATATTTTTGAAGAAATTGTTAATGTTTTTAGTGCTTTTAGACTGGACTGGGCAAAGTTAAGCGGTGTCACTACAGATGGAGCTCCCGCGATGATAGGGAAAAATGTGGGAGTGGTGGCTAATATAAAATCAGAATTGTCAAATAGAAATATTAACATTAATAATCTGTGCGCGTTTCACTGTATCATCTATCAAGAAAACCAATGTGCTAAATCATTAAAATTGACGCACGTAATGGAGACAGTTGTTGCGTGTATAAATTTTATTAAATCGAGAGGTTTGAATCACCGACAGATCCTGCAGTACTTGTAATCGGGATATGGAGATCTCGTTTTTCATTGTGAAGTTCGCTGGCTCAGTAAAGGCAAAATGTTGAAGCGATTTTATGAGTTAAGAGAAGAAGTGGAAACTTTATGGATATGAAAGGCAAATTCTATACTAGTCGAACCTTTGAGAGATGATACATGGTCATCTGATCTGGCATTTTTGGTTGATATCACCAACTACTTGAATGAACTAAATACGAATATGCAGATCCGTACAGGAAATACATATCATTTTCCTACTCTAGTAGCTCATAAAAATTTCGATAAGAATGCCTTTGTACAAGAACTATCTTCATTAGATACAGAATTTACATCGAGATTTGAGGTTTTCCGATCACGTGAACTTCAATTCCAAATCTTCATGACACCTTTCGAATGGAGCAAGTTGAAATGTTGCTTCTAATGGAATTATATGAGGTATCTCTGCAAGATTTTTATGTAAAATATGTTTCCAAAGATAAATATCCAAATCGAATTAATTTTGTATGTAAAATGATATCTCTCTTCGGCAGTACTTATTGCTGTGAGCAATTTTTTTCAGAAATGAATTTTACACAATCAAAAAACAGATCAGGTATTATTGATACTAATTTGGAAAGCTCCTTATGCATAGCAACATCATCTTACACCAAATATTGAAATTCTTGTGAAAGAAATGCAATACCAAGTTTCTCATTAGTTAAGAGTTTTATTGTATGTAATACCAATGCTATGTAAACTTATATATCTATACCTTCTCTTTTTTAAATAGAATGCTATGTTTATCAAATATTTTTCTTTTGGCCCACCATAAATTTTTTTATACAGCCCCCTACGCAAAAAAAAAACCATTCCTTAATACACTTGCGCTTCCTTTTCTCTTTCTTTTTTGAAGCTAAGACTAATGCTATCATCACACAACTTGCGGTCTTCTTATTCGATATGTTTACTACACAAGTCACCCGTGAACTAATTTATCGAACAATAGTATTGCACTGTGTGGGTTAGCCAAGTAATACTACTGTACAAAATATTGTGCAATATATTCACGTAAATGTTGATTGTCTATGAGGCCTTGAACTGTGAAAATCCTTAAGAAACATACTGAAATTTTTGTTTTAGAATAGAATAAAAGTGTTGGACATGTAACACAAAAAATTTGTTTCATTTTTGCATAGTACATAGTTTTAATTATATAGATCTGCTAGTACTTTTATGGTATATATGTATGTATATGGGAATGTTGAGTGAAGAGACCAGATTTGTTTAATTTTGCGGTCTTTTGCCACTTCTGGTCATGCCAGAATGACACACCTTGGCTTAACATGAAAGCCTGTTTTTGTTGTCTTTCGTTTACGACCACTTCAAGGATTGGAGAAACAAACGCAGAGTAGCAAAATCCAATTCAAGGACAAAAAGGTATTTCTGCAGGGTTCCAAGATTCAAGGCACTGGAATTCCAAGAAGAAAACACTGGAGAGATGGGGAGTTTTAATGTTTTGTTTGGGGTATCACAAATATGTATAAAACAATATTATTTTTCTCGTTAGATATTCATTAATATTTTTATTTAATGCAGCGTATCATTTCGTAATTGAAATAAGATGAAATAGAAATGAAGGTAGAGCACTTGTCTTTACAAATTAATCACAGCAATGAAATTATAGAAACCATCCAATTCAAATGTCACATCAACAAACATGTTTATTTTCTCACTATTATGCTAATTTCCATAAAGACTCTACCCAAGATTAAACGCCCTGTAAACCATCATAGGCAATAGCCAATTAACGATTTAGAGTTATTTATTTTATTAAATTATACTTATGATACTATTGTCACATTTAGAACAAATTATAAATTTAACAATCTTTTTATTTACATAACAGATACACAACTATGCCGTGTAAGCCCTCGCTTAGAAGTAAATTTCTTGCCACATAATTTACAATCGTGATAAACCCTTTGTCCATGAATAGCAATGTGTTCTTTTAATCCATCCGATCTGATAAACGATTTTTCACAATAAGAACACTGATACGGTCTAACACCAGTATGACATCGAATATGTATACTTAACATATATCTATCAACAAACTTTTTATCACAATAAGAACATTTATGTTTCTTTTCCTTTGTATGTACTCTACGTAAATGATCATTTAAGTTACGAGTACTTTTAAATGTTTTGGAGCAAATTTCACAGACACAAAGATCATTAGCATGTGTAGACATATGAACATAAATTGCAGATGCAGTTCGACCTGCATAATTACATAATTTACATGGATATAATCGTTCATCACTATGAGATTTCATGTGTACTCTCATTGCTGTTTGAGAAGAAAACCTTTTACCACACATTTCACAAATATGATCTTTTATGTCTGTATGTACTGTTATCACATGTTGAGATAAAGCTGCATTTGAATTAAACCGACCTCCGCACTGATCGCATCTAGAATTTGGAAATTAATCTTATAACGTAAACAGCAAAAAAATTTCATACTTAAACCTATCCGTATGTTTTATTAAGTGTAAAGCCATACTGCTTTTTAGAATTTGTTTACCACAAGTAGGACATATGGTGCGGTGGTTTTTATCATGTTCCAATAATTCCTGTCTTGAGCAAAATACCTAAAAATGTTTGTAATTACCTATAAGTGCTTAGGAGTATTTACAATAAGCATACATCAGAACATTTACTACATTGAAAAACTAATTCGCCATTATGTGAATCCTGATGGTCAAGATATTCGAAACAATTGTCAATTTCCATACTACAAATATCACATTGGTATACATTTTGAACTAGGTCTGCTTTAAATGAAAAATCCTACAAGATATTATTTAATACCACTATAAATAATTATTAATAATTTACCATGAATTCATTTTCAAAGTATACATCATCTTTAAAATCTTCAGATTCTGATTCTGTTTTGTCTAAAATAACTTGATCTTCAATTAATGTACTTCTTTGCTCATTATTTAAAATAACTTTTACTACATTTAAGTTTTCTTCTTTATGTTCAATAGTTAACTGTATCTCTTTTAAAAGGACTTCGTTCGATTTTTGACACATATTTCGAAACATTTCCCATTGTGTTACTTGTTCTATGCATGATAAACATGCATAGTTTGGTAAATTATCATCTTTGGATATCTGAAATATTGTGTAAATAAAAAAATTGTATTTATATTAATCATTATTTACAATAATAGATACGCAATTTGCAATTTTTGTGGGTAAATTTTCAATCTCATTTTCCCAAATTGATAATACTTGCTTTTCATTGCCTTCAAATAAACATAACCTGCATATATTCATCTTTCATTAGTTTTATCTAATGTTGAAGTATTTATAACACTCTTCAATGCAATTTTATTAAAATATATTAAAACTACCAGAATTATTTTTACATACAAAAATTAAACAATAACAATGTAGGACGTTGTTTTCCATAAGTCTTAAAACATACACCCTCTATTAAGTATGACATACACCATATAAGAAACGTTGTTTACATGAAATACGGGAACGCTATGATGAGCAGAGGTTCCCAACAAGTGAAATCTGTACTCGTTTCATTCATTTAAGGCTACGGTTAGTTCGAAAGATAAATGTCACGGCTTTAAGGCGAATTTCTACACTCTTGTTAGCAATTTAAGTTTGGAATGATCGAAAATCGTAGAATTTTTTACATACTCTATATATGGTTAATAAAATAGTTACATTGGGTTGCCCCATAGACCTAATAGTAGTAGTACGGCGACACCTTTGGCCGCCATCTTGGATTTTGACGTCACAAGACCGCTCACGTGGGAGACCGCATTTTCCACCCTTATTTTTACTCGCTCACGTGTAGGACGTATTTTTTCACCCCTATTTTTTACACACCCCCGTGTGAGATCGTATTTTCCACCTTTTCTTTTCGGAGGCCCTTTTCAACCCTAATTATTTTTACCCGCTCACGTGTGAGAACGTATTTTCAACCCTTTCTTTTCGAAGGCCGTTTTTCAACCCTAATTATTTTTACATGCACGGTGGACATGTTTTTCACCCTATTTTATGACAGCTCACGTATAGGACGCGTATTTTCTACCCTATGGGTCAACCCTAATTAGAGCCTTTTTTGCACATGCTTAAGTGGGGGGCAGGTCTTGGTGCTGAGGCTGGACCTGGACTTGGAGTTGGTCTTAGGGTTATTTTTGATGGTCATCTAATTAAGGTTTTTCTGGCTATATTAAGAGCAGTGCCTCTGGAGGTTAGGCAAACGCATACAATGTTGGAAATTGCATAATTAATAAGATATTATTATTAAATTTATCGATACTATTGTTTTAAAATGGTTACATGCTATTGGATGATCTTTTACCTATACGAGAAAACGTTGTATTTCTAATAAGGAGGTTCTTGTAAGACACGTGTAGGGCTTCGCAACTTGTTCTCAGGCCTTCGCCCCCTGACCGGAAATGGTGTGGGAACCTAACCTTATAAGACAAGTGTAGAGCTTAGCCCCTATCGTGCCCCCTTGACGCAATTGTATGAGGGTTCTAACTTAATCTTACAGCTGTAGGCCTTCGCCCCATCATACAAAATTGTATTCTAATAAGGAGGTCCTTGTAAGACAAGACTTTGAGTAAAAATTGATTTTAGAGCCATCTAGTGGTGTGTAGACTAATGAACATTTTCTATAATAGAAGCTGATAATTGTACACCTCTCTCTTGCTCTATCTTGTTTCTTCCTCCCCTCACTCTTTCTCCCCCAACACACACACACACACACACACACACACACACACACACACAAACAAACAAAAATTAATTAATTAATCTCAAACAAATCACACTCCCAGATCAATCTCAATTAATCAACCAAAATTATGCCTTACAGTTTGCGGAAACCAGATTACAGTTCAAACTGAATACAAAAGTCTAATTAAATATGACGTGAAATAATAAATAATTTCTACCCAATAATGATGCTTTATGTTAGGCAGATTCTCTAAACAGTCACCACCATAATTCATTCGGAACATCATATGGGGCCGGCCCCAGGGCAGGGCGATCCGGCGGCCGCCCGGAGCGCAAACTCTATTAATCATCAAGGAAGGCGTTGCCTTCCTTCCCTTTAGGGGTCGGGCGTCTAGCGGCGCTATTCCTTCCGAGCAATCGAAACAACTTTAAAATGGCTTTTATCCGTCACTAATTAAATAAAAAGTGAACGAAATATTTAACTATAGAGAACGCATTTAATCTTAACGTAAGCGTAAGGTAAACCGTGGATGTGGAAGAACGAGGTATGTTTTATTCTAAAAGTGCAGATGCATGTTTTTGTAATAAAACACGTACATAAATTAAACAGATTATAAAGGTATTACGGTATTCACTTAAACTTTTAAATTTAATAACCGTTCTTTTACGCTAAACTCCTTATTTTCATAATTTTGGATGAATTAATTTCAATTCGGTTTCGATGCAGATTTAATTTTACCTTTTATAAATAGGAATTTGTTATCGATTTCGAGTACTAAAAAAGGAACGTGCAGGTGTTAGTTTTTGTAACGTGACACGTACCGAGATAAACAAACGAAATAAATTGATAAAAGAAATAAGTTACAATATTTTTTAAAATGCACTAAACGTAAAAAAAAAAGTTATTACTTTTATCAATCATCATTTTTATTTCTAAGCACATTATAAATTTAATATATGTATTTAAGCATTAAGACAAAATCTAGTTGAGTTCAATTCATCATGACCAAACCACTCAACTATCGCTTTTCAAGAATTTACAAGTTTTCGGTCCCTGCTCTGGAATTGGCAACACTTACAATACAGGAATCTACAAGTCTGTACCAATTTTGAAACCAACCGAAACAAGATGTCACAGGAGTTTTTAACTGCATATATAAGGAAGTTGACTTAAAACAATGCGTTATTTGCTACTAGACTTTCCGGTGGAAATAAAATAGTATTTTTTTATTATTGTAAAAAGTTTTAAAAAGGGTGCAATTGCAAATTGTCCAGTGTGAGTGGTTTGTCTTTTGTGAAGGTAAGTTTTTAATTTTCATTTTCAAAAATCGGTACAAGTAGTACTAGAATTAGTAGTCCCAGGGTGATACATTTTTGGGAAAATTTTCAATCTTCATTCAATTTAGAAACTTTTATGTCTATGGTTTTATTTACGACAAATGTACCGTTTTCGAGATAAATGCTGAAAACTGTTCAAAAACATGGTCATTTTACGCTGTTTTTCTACTATTATTTTAATTTTCTATAGGTATACTGTTAAATGTGTCTCAAAACCGCACATTTGTCCTAAATAACACTGGAAACATAAAAGTTTCTAAATTGAATTAGGATTTTATTTTTCGAAATTATTAGAAGCGTTGCAGTAAGGGGGGGCATCATCGGTTAAATTGCTCTTAATATTGAGTTTTAGTTTTTGCCTAAAATGTATACCAAATTCCAATTTATTATACAGGGTGTCCATCTATAAACTGACACATTTTAACTGCTTATAACTCGAAAACGATAAATGGTATCGATGTGCGGTTTTCACAGAACTTCATCATTTTTTTAAATTTTTTTGACAGTGTTGCCAAGTTTTAAAATTTACCTGAAATAGGAGAAACAAAATTGACGATTTTCAAAGGCCGATTTCCAAAAACTTTAATGGGACACTCTGTATTTTTATAATTTACATCAAAGCCTATTTACTCTCCTTTACGAAAATGTTGTTAGTTTGCTTAATTTTTTAATATACATGTTATACGGATTGATAATTGGTTTCAGAAACCAAAATGTCTGATGCTAAGAAAAACCCTCTGGAAGCCAATTTAAAAGCGGAGTTTGAACAAGCAAACACAGCTTCAAAAACAGTCAGGTGCCCTGCAGAACTTTTTGAAAGAGGGTAGTCTCAACGCCCCACTACCGATCAACATTTAAACAACGCCCAGCACATGCACCTGGATACTGACTTTCCGATATGAATCCCTTTGACGCAAACGTCAGCATTGCTGAGCTAGTTAATTCACCTCAAACGAGTTTGTTGAGTAGTGATGCAGTTCCGTGCAGTTCCAAAAATAAAAAACTGCAAGTTGTGCAGACCTCAGAAAACATTTAGAAGAGACTACAGTCCCAAATCTCTTCTGACCCAGGATTATGGTGAAATCATGCGCGAAGCAGATAGAGTTTTTTGGTTAAACGTGGTCCAGCTGCACCTTTGTATAATTTTGATTTTCCTTATGATGATCAACATAGAAGATTCTCACCAAAATATTACAAGAAAGCACTTAAAAATGGAGAACAAGTTTTAAGAGAATGGATGGTATATTCCTTATTTCAAAACGTCTTGTATTGTTTTCCATGTCGACTTTTTGCTGCCCCATCTAGCACTAGCGCTCTTGGCCATCGAGGATTTAAAGACTGGAAGCATTTAAGACTTTTTAACATCATGAAAATGGTAAAACGCATATTGATTGTTTAAAATCATGGCTTGAATTAAAGCAACGGTTGAAAATGGGTAAAACAATAGATGCAGTTTCTCAGAGGCTCATTGATTCTGAGATAAATCACTGGTCCGAAGTTCTTTTACGCATTATATCAGTCGTTAGAATGCTAGGTGAGAGATCTCTAGCTTTTGAGGAACAACAGATAAACTCTATGAACACAATAATGGAAACTTTTTAAAGTTCATTCAGTTTTGGCTGAGTTTGATCCAAAAATGGAGGAACACGTTCGCAGGGTTCTTAATAAAGAAGAAATCAAAGCTACATATCTAGGAAAAACTATACAAAATGAAATAATTGATTTGTTGCATGACAATATAAAGCGCCACATCATTGAACAAGTTCAAAAGGCCAAGTATTATTCGGATTCTCGACTGTACCCCGATGTAAGTAAAGTCGAACAGATGACATTTATGGCAAGATATGTTTCCATAGAAGAATCAGAGTCTGAAGTTCAAGTGATAATCAATGAAAACTTTTGGGTTTTCTACCCATTGAGAGATCAAAAGCTGCGGAATTATCGGAGGTTTTAGTAGAAGAGCTAAGAAAAATGAGCTTAAAGTAGAGAACATGGGGTCAAGGGTACGACAATGGTTCCAATATGGAGGAGAAAAATCGGAGTACAAACAAGAATCAGAAATATAAACCCCAGAGCATTTTATGTTCCATGCAGCAGTCATTCGCTAAACTTGGTTGTAAACGATATGGCAAAATCCTCGTTTGAGGCTGCAAACTTCTTCAATATTGTTCAAAAGTTATATACATTTTTGCTTCGTCAACTTTTCGTTGGGCAATATTACTTAAATATATTGATAGTTATACCCCAAAACCATTAAGTGATACGCGATGGGAAAGTCGAGTAGACTCATTAAAAGCCTGCGATTTCAAATTGGACCAATTTACGATGCTTTGTACAGTATTTATGAAGATCCAGAAATCGATAATATGATTAGAGACGAGGCTAGGGATTATTAAATAATTTGAAGCAGTTCAAATTTATATGCTCTATTGTGATTTGGTACAAAATTTTGAGTCGCATTAATCCCATCAGCAAACTTTTGCAAACCGTACATTTTGATATATCAAGCTATTGATACGCTTAACAACTGTAAACTCTTCTTTGAAAATCTGAGATCAGATGAAGCTTTGAAAGATCATTTTAGAAGCAACGAGCTTGCTTCAGAGGTGGACGTGGAAGCTAATTTCGAAGCCACCACACCATGTCATCGTATCAGAAACAAACACGAAACGTTTTGTATGAGGGCCCGGATGAACCTGTTCAAGACCTCAAACAAAAATATAAAATAGAACTTTTCTTTCACACTGTAGATCAAGCAATAAATGCCTTAGAAACCAGATATAATTTGCTAAATACTCACAGTAATTATTTCAGCTTTTGTATAATATTTTGGTTTAAAAGACATGCGCAGAAATGAGCTACTGGCTTATTGCAAAGATTTGGAAGTAGTTTTAACTGATGGAAATTCAAGCGATCTTAACGCCCTGAACTGGCCGATGAAATAAGCATTGTTTCGTCATTATTAACAAAAAGGAAACCCCGTTGAAGTCCTCAAGTTTATCGCTACACTTAAACTTGCACCAAACCTCAGTATAGCATTAAGAATCCTACTTACATTGCCAGTCACTGTGGCTTCAGGAAAGAAGCTTTTTCAAAACTAAAATAATAAAAATTATCTCAGAACGATGCAGACGCAAAATCGTCTCAATGGATTGGCAATGATAGCTATAGAACACCAAATTAGTGACAAATTAGACTTGAAATCACTGGTTCGTGAGTTTGCCGAAAGAAAAGTTAGAAAAAAGGCATTCTAAATACGTTAGCATTCATTTATATTATAGGATATTAGTAAGCATTAGTTCATTTTAATTTTGTTATTTTTTTTACCTTAGTGGTAAATTTTATCTGTTACCCTGTTACCTAATGATCGAGTTTTCAATAAAATGTTTTTTTTTAATTTTTTTCAACGTTTTCTTGACTTTATGTTATGGAGCATGCGATTTACTTTAATAAACGGAGGGGGCGCCAAATTCAAGTTTTGCCCGGAGCGCCAAAATGTCAGGGCCGGCCCTGATCATATCTGATTTATTTACATACACAAAATTGTTTCATTGTAACTGTTCATTAACAGCTGTAAAAATCCCATTAAAAAATAAAGTAATAATTACTTATAAACATAGAGTTAAATTAAATTAACTTGTTTTAAGTATATCAAACTGCTATAATGGAAATAAAGGCAAAGGTTTTAATGGTTTATTATTATACGTGAATTAACAATAACTACAAGTTTAAAATCCGTGCGTACCTACTATTTGTAGATTAATCTTATGACCATCCTGCGTAATAATACATTTTAAAAATCTTTATCGGCATTTTGTTAGCAATATCAGGTAAAAAACATATATTAAAAATAATACGCCCTTTTTAGAAGTTTTCCTTTCAGCTGTACCATAAAACTGAAATTTTTTATACCTCACTAAAAATACGATTTGTGAATGGCTGGATATAAACGGATTATCATTAACCATTTTAGAAAGTAATACAGAAAACCGGAATACTGTCGTATTTTTAACCATTTGTTTAAAAAAATTTACATTCAAAACAAAATATTTTAAAAAATTTTTAACACAAATTAAATAAGAATCCAGGTTACATAAAACTTTATAATGAACACACACAAACAAAAAAAAACCACCAAAACACAAAACCAAACCACCACCACCACCACCAAAACCCCCCCCCCCCCCCCCCCCCCCCCCCCCCCCCCCCCCCCCCCCCCCCCCCCCCCCCCCCCCCCCCCCCCCCCCCCCCCCCCCCCCCCCCCCCCCCCCCCCCCCCCCCCCCCCCCCCCAAAAAAAAAAAAAAAAAAAAAAAAAAAAAAAAAAAAAAAAAAAAAAAAAAAAAAAAAAAAAAAAAAAAAAAAAAAAAAAAAAAAAAAAAAAAAAAAAAAAAAAAAAAAAAAAAAAAAAAACAAAAAAAAAAAAAAAAAAAAAAAAAAAAAAAAAAAAAAAAAAAAAAAAAAAAAAAAAAAAAAAAAAAAAAAAAAAAAAAAAAAAACAAAAAAAAAAAACACACAACACACACACACACACACACACACACACACACAAACACAACACAACACAACACACACACAACAAACAAACAAAACAAACAAACAACACACACACACACACAAAACACACAACACACACAACACACACACACACACACACACACACACACACACACACACACACACACACACACACACACACACACACACACACACACACACACACACACACACACACACACACACACACACACACACACACACACACACACACACACACAAACACACAAAACACACACACGCACACAAAACAAACACACACACACACACACACACAAATTATTCATTATTGGATTTTATCAGTTATTAATACAATGTAACAAACGTTTTAAAAAAATTTCTAATCTGAAATAAAACAATCTAATTTTATTTGAAATTTCATAAACAATCAATTTTGAGATACAATAATCGTCTTCATTGAACATTATAAAAATAAAAAAATAATAAGTTTTATTAAACATTATTAAACAGGGTTACCCTAAATTAATGTTTAACAGCTTAAATGTGACACCTTCAAATCTTTAGCTTTTCGAGTTGCACGTATTCATTCCTAATTTTTATCTGCATTCTGTTTGATCGTAGTACGTTTTCGAATACATAAACAGAATCTTCAATACTGTGATGTGTAGAAAAACACATTAGCTAGTTAGTTTCACCTATATATTTACATGTGATTATCATAAATAACTGTGTTAAATTGTACGGATCAATAAGCGTTTATTATGTTTTAGTAACTCCTACAATTACAAAAATCGACAAGCATACGATTTACGCACGAATCAATACGCACTACGCAAACGTACGCACGCACAAACTCGCACAGATACACGTACGCACGCATGCACGTGCACGTAACGCACATACGCACACAATAATCAATACGCACACCATTACACACACACGTGCGTGCGTGGTGCGTTTTGTTTGATCCTCGTGCAATGCTTGTCGATTGTATTAAAATTGTAACTATTGTTTTGACTAAAAATATAATTAAACGCTGTCACTATGCAGTTAATTATGTTTAATTAGCTTTTTGACAGATGTACTTATTTATGATAAGGTCAGGCTTGCATGTGACTGTTTAGAGAATCTGCCTATACATAAAGCATCATTGCATTAGGGTAGAAATTATTTATTATTTCACGTCATATTTAATTAGACTTTAATGTATTCAGTTTGAACTGTAATCTGGTTTCCGCAAACTGTAAGGCATAATTTCGGTTGATTGATTGAGATTGATCTGGTGATCGAGTGTGATTTGTTTGAGATTGATTAATTAATTGATTTGTTTGTGTATGTGTGTGTGAGAAAGAGAGAGGGGGAGGAAGAAACAAGATAGAGCAAGAGAGAGGTGTGCAATTATCAGCTTCTATTATAGAAAATGTTCATTAGTCTATACACCACTAGATGGCTCTAAAATCAATTTTTACTCAAAGTCTTGTCTTACAAGGACCTCCTTACTAGAATACAATTTTGTATGATCGAAGGCCTACAGCTGTAAGATTAAGTTAGAACATACAATTGCATCAAGGGGCACGATAGGGCTAGCTCTACACTTGTCTTATAAGGTTAGGTTCCACACCATTTCCGGTCAGGGGGCGAAGGCCTGAGAACAAGTTGCGAAGCCCTACACGTGTCTTACAAGAACCTCCTTATTAGAAATACAACGTTTTCTCGTATAGGTAAATATCATCCAATAGCATGTGACCATTTTAAAAACAATAGGATCGATAATTTTAATAATAATATCTTATTAATTATGAAATTTCCAACATCGTATGCGTTTGCCTAACCTCCAGGGGCACCGCTCTTAATACAGCCAGAAGAACCTTAATTAGATGACCATCAAAAATAACCCTAAGACCAACTCCAAGTCCAGGTCCAGCCTCAGCAACAAGACCTGCGCCCCGCGTGAGCATGTGCAAAAAAGGCTCTAATTAGGGTTGACCCATAGGGTAGAAAATACGCGTCCTATACGTGATCTGTCATAAAATAGGTGTGAAAAACACGTCCTACACGTGCGCATACAAAAAATAATTAGGGTTGAAAAACGGCCTTCGAAAAGAAAGTGTTGAAAATACGATCTCACGCGTGAGCGGGTAAAAATAATTAGGGTTGAAAAGGGCCTCCGAAAAGAAAGGGTGGAAAATACGGTCTCACACTGGGTTGTGTAAAAAATAGGGGTGAAAAAATACGTCCTACACGTGGAACGAGTAAAAATAAGGGTGGAAAATACGGTCTCCCACGTGGGCGGTCTTGTGACGTCAAAATCCAAGATGGCGGCCAAAGGTGACCCTGTACTACTACTCTAATATTAATATTATAAGGTCCATGGGTTGCCCACTGTTACTTTATCCGTTCAGACGACTAATAGTCTAATTAACCTTCTAACTTATGGCATTTTGAGTTTGTTTTTGAGAAGATATGTGTTGTAAGTTCTTCTTCTTCTTGATTTCAGCGTCTCCTTAGGAGGTCGCTGATCAACATGGCTATTCTAATTTTTGACGTGGCCGTGCGAAATAATTCTGCTGATGATAGACTATACCATTCTCGTAAGTTGCGGAACCAGGAAAGTCTGCGTCGCCTGAGACTTCTGCGATCTACGATTTTCCCCTGCATTATAAGTTGCACTATTGCATACTTGTTGATACGCACGATATGCCCAAGGAATTCAAGTTTCTTCTTCTTCACTGTGAATAGAATTTCTAATTGTTTGTTCATTCTATGTAGGACCTCTTGGTTTGTGACTCGATCTTTTCCAAAAGATTTTAAGAAGGCGTCTGTGTGTCCACATTTCGAAAGCTTCTAACCTTGTTGTTGTTTCTTTGTGCAGAGTCCACCCTTTTAGTCAATATAATAGGATCGGGAACACGTAACATCGCAGCATTCTTGTTCTTAATTCCAGTGATCTCTTCATTGACTATCGTTACGAGATATTTAAACTTTGAACCTTGTTCAATAGTCGTGTTATTTACAACCAGCTGACCTCTGTTGTTTTTTGTCTTAGATATTATTAGCATTTTTAACTTGTCAATGTTAATCCATATTCACTACTACTTTGTGTCACTTCGTCCAATATTCTCTGTAGGTCTTCTAGGGTACTCGCAACTAGGACGGTGTCATTGGCATACCTAATATTGTTTATAAGCTTGCCGTTTATTGATATTCCTGCTGTTTCCTCTTCCAATGCTTCTCGAAATATGTATTCTGAATAGATGTTAAATAGCACTGGAGAGAGGATACATTCTTGTCCACTCCTTTTTTTATTTCTTTCTGAAAGAGTATCGTCGACTTTCACATTCGCCATTTGTCCCCAGTAAAGGTTGGAAATTATTTGTATATCATGATAATCGATGTGTAAGTTCTTTAATATTTGTAATAGTTTCTTGTGTTTTACGTTGTCGAAGACTTTGCTGTAATCAATGAAACATACATAATCTTGTTAACATCTAACACCTCGTAAAAACGTTGAATGAAATATTGCTTCGTGATAATTGCTAAGAACTGTGTGACATTTACTTATTTGTTAAATATTCTGGTATGGATAATTCTTAATATTTTTAAAATGATTCATAAGACTTATGGCATAGTCATCACATTTGCTCTGTTTTGCAATTGGTACAATGACAACAGCCACATTGTATGTACGATCCTGATACTTGATTTAAAAATCAACGATTGAAATTATTGTCTAATTCAAATTTCAAAATGTTATCTCGTTGTTGCATTGCAATTTATAGTCTCAACTTTTTATTTCTGATGTTTTGAAGCTAATTAGATAGTTTTAACTTCGTTTCATGTATTTTACCATTGTCATCTTTATAGCATGTCATCTTTTGTACATACTGCGTTCTTTGATCTTTTTGACATTAAGCGTTCGTCTATTCAATTTGTTTCTTGCTTTTCTGATTCATTTTGTTCATTTCTTCATTGTCTTCTGAGTATCTTTTGTTTGTCGTATTTTCTTCTGATCCTTCTTTGTAAATTTATTTTGTCAGTCATCATTTGCGTTTGTTACTTCATCTTAACGTTTCTTCTTTTTCTTCATAATTTACCTTTTTTTGATATATATAATATATATATATATATATATATAATATTGTGTGTTATCATATACAGTGAAGATCCTGGTTTTATCATTAAAAATAAAAAATATTTATAGCTGCCGATCTATATCAGACTTAATTTGCATCGAATTAAAAATAGTTTCATCTATAGGGTGTTCCATAATTGCAGGACCGGACTCAGCTTTGTTTTGTTAAATGGAACCCTATATTTATTTAATTTTATTATTATTTGTCTTGTTGAATGCTAAAAAACGGTACTTCGTGGCGTTGCCAAGTTAGAGAATTTTTTCTTTAAAAAAGTGAAAATTTATACCTTTACTTAAATTGTTCTGAAGACTATTAACAGCAAAACTGTAATTGGCAGACGGGTAAACAAGACCTTGCTCTATCTTTTGACCTTCATACTGGATGTTTACAAAATATGGTCAATTTTTGCAAATTTGAAATGACCATAACTTTTTTAAATGGAACACCCTGTATTTTATCATGTCATCGTGTTCTGTTTTTAATTCTCTTACTTTTTTATTAAGCATGTAATATACCTAACGTTACGCGTTCTCGAAATATTTAAGATTTGTTGCAAGATTAATAAAATAATTATGACTTTTGCTTTGAATATTTACAAATCGTAACTGTCTTGTTGACAATATGGTCCAATAAACACTAATGGACAAAGGTTTACTTTATTCGAGTTTTTAAAATCATAATTTTATAATATCAATAAGTGTAAAAAGGACATCCAATAGGCCTGATTTATAATTCTGACGTTTGGCTTAAACGTCATTCACTAGTTCTAGTTTAGTGTGAAAAATGAAATTTTCACAAATGAATGTATTGACATGGTCTACGCTTTCAAGGTGAAAGAAATTGATTTTGCTTCCAGAATTTATCAACGATTTCTGAGCGCAGGCATCCTGATCCAAGGATATTTGAAAAACTCAAAGAAAGATTTGAAAGAACAGGACATGTACAATACGAAAGAAAAGAACGAGAAAAGAGTTATAAACGAAGAAAACGTATTTGGTACTAACCAGTGTAGTGGAAAATCCAAACGTTAGCACAAGAAACCTCAGTGCTGATTTAGGCATTAGTCAAACTAGTGTTTCAAGATTATTCGAAAAATAAATTTCATCCATACCATTTTCAACTAGTCCAAGAGCTGAATGCAAATGATTTTCAAAGACGCTTGAATTCTCCCAGTGGGCACTGGAACGATTAGGACAGGACATGATTTCTTAAACACATTTTGATGACCGACGAAGCAACCTTTCACAAAAATGGTTTTGTGAACAAACATAATTTCCATTATTATGACAATACAAATTCCACGCTATTAGAAGAATAGATCATCAGCATCGCTGGTCTTTGAATGTGTCGGATAGTAGAACCATATAATTGACCTTACTTTTTGAAAGAAACATTAATGGTCAAACCTATCTTGAATTTCTTCAAATGAGTTACCTCGCTCCTTGAAGAATTGCCATTAGATATACGTCAAAGGATGTGGTTTCAGCAGGATGGTGCGCTTCACTATAGTCGCATTGTTAGAGAACATCTAGACAGAACGTTTCCCAATCAATGGATTGGGAGAGAAGGGCCAGTAGGATGGCCAGCTTGGACTCCTGATCTGACAAAATTAGATTTTTTCCTGTGGGGTTATATTAAAAGCTTAGTATACCAAGAATCTCCTACCAAAAAAGAAGATATGAAAATTAGAATACGGAATGCATTTCAAATGGTTAACCAAAATATGCTGCGAAATGTTGAAGATCCTTTTTTGAGGAGAATTCACACATGTTTGCCAGAAAATGGTGGACACATCGAGCATTTGATTTAGTTATAACTTATTATAATTTTCTCAATAATTTATAATTTTTCAAATACAAATTGTTTGCTTTATTACTTTTGTATAGACCGTCCAGTTTGTCACAATTGTCATTAATTTTGCAACAAATCTTAAATATTTCGAGAACGCGTAACGTTAGGTATATTACATGCTTAATAAAAAAGTAAGAGAATTAAAAACAGAACACGATGACATGATAAAATACAGGGTGCTCTATTTAAAAAAACAAAAGTTATGGTTATTTCAAATTTGCAAAAATTGACCATATTTTGTAAACACCCAGTAATCAGGAAGTATGAAGGTCAAAAGATAGGGCAAGGTCTTGTTTACCCGTCTGCCAAACCTTACAGTTCTACTGTTAATATTAAAGTCTTCAGAACAATTTAAGTAAAGGTATAAATTTTCACTTTTTTAAAGAAAGAATGCTCTAACTTGGCAACGCCACAAAATAAATTTAAAAACGAAGTACTGTTTTTTAGCATTCAACAAGACAAATAATAATAAAATTAAATAAATATAGGGTTCCATTTAACAAAACAAAGCTGAGCCCGGTCCTGCAATTATGGAACACCCTGTAGGGATGAAACTATTTTTATTCGATGCACATCTAAGTCTGATATAGATCGGTGCTATAACATTTTTTTTATTTTTAATAGTAAAGCCAGGATCTTCCGACGGAGCACTAATGACTCACCCTGTATATATCTATATATATTGCAATGTTAAATATACTGTATTATTTATATTAAAATTTTGTAATGTTATGTAACTTAGGGGATAAGATTCAATAAATTAATCTCATATGTATTTCGCCTCGACTAGCTACCCAGGGGAAAGGGTTCAAGGAATTAGTTTTGTAATGATATTAAATAAAACTTTTATATTGAAATTGTTATAAGATAACTCATTTACTATCTTGCAATTAAATTTTAATTCACCTTGAATTATTTTACTCAAACACCTTGTATAATAAGCAACTATACAACACATTGCGCGCATGCGGATATCTGTTTGTAAGTACTGATGTTAAATATGTGCATTGTGTGTTCCATGGTTGAACAACGAAGCAAATTATTGTTACGGTAAGTATAATTTGATTTTATATTAAACTGAAGTAATATTATTATATACTTAATGATTAGCGTTCGTATTCGCTGATGGTATCTAATTTGCTCAAATTCTTTACACATGTAAACATCGATGATACGCATAATTCATAAACATAACCTTAAATTACTAATAATAGATTCATATAACTTACAGCATTATTAATGTTCCTTCTGCTGTTATAATCTCCAGTTTTTGAAGTCCCGTTCTCCAAATCAGCTGTATTGTGGATCCCACGAGTTATGCTGGCACAACAATGATTGTTATCGACCATGAACTTCTTCAGGTACTTATTGATTTTTTCATGAGCACTTCATTTTAATATTGCATGAATTTTAATGCAATAATAATCGGCATTCAGTTTTATTTATTGACATTTTCGCAAAATACTTTATTTTAGTATTGTATAAATTAAATAAAATACTTATCTGCATTCAATTTTTAAATTTATTACAGCGTTTCTAATATCTAAGAAATTAATAAACTCAAATTTTGTGTTTAAATAATTTTGTTTATATTAAAAAAAATCCATAACAATATTCCATACTTCAACTTTTGCGAATAGGTTTTTGTTTTCATATAAACAAGGTTATGAAACACTTACCAATCTTAAATTTTTATTACATTTAAGGAACAAAAGGAACATGCTTTCACCTTCAAGATTAGTAAGAGAGTCTTAAGAAAATTTACAAATGTAATATCATTTTTTTCTAAACCACCAATTTTGATTGGACCTACTACGCCATACAAACAAACCTGATATTAATTCTGATTGGTTAAACATTTTTCTATAATTTTCAATTTATTAATTTTACAAATATATTTGCTATACTAGGATACATTTTAAAAATATTATAAGCATTAAATTCTACCATCAAATTTCCTTAAAAATTATACCTCATTTGCTTTATTTCGCTTTCAAACCATTTTGCTATGCTAAATATCCTAATTATGCTTTTTCACATTCATTTTAAGTATCTACGGTGTTTGCTTTTTGTTATTTACTAGTAGGACCCGGCGCGCTTTGCTGCATTCAAATATAAAACACATTCTCCCTCTCCCTCGCCCTTTCATGGCGACCGGATGAATGTTGTAGCATTGATTAATACTCAACTTGTTAATCAATGGTTGTAGTATGTATGTTATCTACTCGCGCCTAGTGCATTCGCGGTGAGACAGATAGTCAGTGTGTGAGACAGAACGTATTCGAGGGCTTGGACGCGCTCCGTGTTACATTCATTAAATGAAAAATGAGGTTATCACGTTTTTCCAACTTTTTTTTCTCTTCATAAAAACCTTCCTCAGACTTGAATTATTATTTGAAAAAAAATTAGCAGAATTGGTCCAGCCGTTCTCGAGGTTTGCGCTTAGCAACACATTTGGCGATCCATTTTTATTTATATAGAAGATTATCATGTATTTCTGGTAATTTTTCAATTAATTCTTTTCATTATCGTGAAATTGTTTAAAACATTAAATGTATTATATTAAGGTATTTCAATAATATGATTTTGGAAATAGGTATTTTCAGAAAAATTTGAAAATGAGTTGTCACAACCGGCACCCAAACTACAATTCACCAACTAAACAATATTTTATTTCGGGATTTAAAGTCGTCCTAGATACCAATCCTTATACTTGAATGCCTTTTGGTCGACGACCTACAAATTTTGAACAATTAATCGAATTTGAATGCTGTGGGACGCATAGTCACTAAAATAGCTTTATGTTGGCGACCTGGGGTTTCCAGCAGCATCCTGAGTGTCAATATCGGACCTGCTTCTTGATAATGTTGATAATGTTGATAATGTTGATAATGTTGATAATGTTGATAATGTTGATAATGTTGATAATGTTGATAATGTTGATAATGTTGATAATGTTGATAATGTTGATAATGTTGATAATGTTGATAATGTTGATAATGTTGATAATGTTGATAATGTTGATAATGTTGATAATGTTGATAATGTTGATAATGTTGATAATGTTGATAATGTTGATAATGTTGCCGAATTAACCAAAATGGCGTCCTCGCCATGTCATACGCCAACACCCAGTCTTGCAGGAGAAGATGCTAAAAATTCACAGGCGTCCAGTTCGGCGCCAATGCAAGCTTCGTTTAAATTAACCAGTTATGACCCTGATCACAGCGCATACTCGATCGAAGAATGGCTGAGTGACGCAACGAAATTGAAAATCAAATTAAACAATAGTGATAACTTAATGATCTCAAAAGCTAGCGAAGCATTAAAAAAATCGTGGGTACCGCAGGTTCCATGATAAATTGTCGTGGAATACAATTCTTAGTATGGTCGAATATGGACTGGATCTTGTCGAAGCACGTTCTGCTTTACATATTCAAAAGCCACCGTCAGAGCGCGATTTAATGAAACTACTCAGTGAATTTGATGCTCGTCATGCCGGACCATCAAGAATGTCGCGACACACGGATGCTGTAAAAGTGCCTAAATGGAAACATGAACGATACTTTTTAGAACAACGCGACACCGGCCGACTCAAGAGAACGTTTAAAGGTAGGTGTTTTTGTAAATAACCTGTTAAACCGTGTACAAAACCTTAAGGATGTTTACGTATACTTCTACACCCATGGCTACAAATTTTAGCTACTTAACAGTTTGGGTAATAAATAGAAGATTTGGTGCCTTTTGCTCAGTCGTCGATTAAATTGGGCCAAATTCTTAAAATTATCGATTTGCCCTATTAACCAAAAAATATTACATGTACCTAGATATGTTCGCTTTAAAATCAGAATTGCTTCTTCCTGAAACTATAATTAAATACTCGGACGCCAACTTGTTTTTAAATATGGAATAAACAAGTAAACTATTATACAATAAAGTTAAAAGAAAATTCTACAACAAATTTTATTAACACAACCTATACTTGATTATAAACAGAAATACTTAATGCTAGGGTTCAGTAACGTTAAAAAAACTAATAAATAATTATTAATGTTGTGAATAATTAGTTATAAGTAATTAATGGAATCAGAATACCTTATTTTTGGACACACTGTAGATAACGAAAATGGATGCATATGCTGAGTCAGCGTTTTGGAAAATTGCGTAATACTACTTCATGTTGAAATCAATCTGGATTTGTATGATTTGTAACTCCCAAATGAATAAGTTCTTGATTAATCGTACTAATACCGTAAATTGGATTTAACAGTAAAATAATTAATTGCGTAGATGTATATAACGTGTGAAAAGTATCGGTAAAGGTGAAATTAAAATAAATATTAAAAAATAAAAAAACAGCAAACGTCTCAAACTTTAATATAATAGTTTTTTTACAGCTTACCATACAACTATATTCACTTTTTTTTTAATTTAACAAGCAATAATGGACGCTACATCCTGGTGGATGTAGCGTCCATTATTGCTTATTAAATCAACCAAAACGACGCTAAGGTCTTTGGCGCTTGAACATGTCTGAACCTCGAACGATATGCGTACGAACTCTAATTAAGAAAATTAAATTGCATGTTTTTATGCAACACACGCTGCACGAAATGCACGTTAATACCTAACGTTAATGCCTATATATACGTAAATTTTATTACAAACGTAAAAAGTTTGTTACATTTTAAGTGTGGACGTCCAGGCCATCAGCAAGACACGTGTCGCATTTTACAAAAGTCGAACACTGACAAGTATGCTCCATATGAAAAAGACAATGCGCCGATCTCCAAATGTAGTCATTCTAAATAAATGGGACACAAAGAATCTACTTGCTGGTATAAACAAGGAAAGCCTAAAAAAGCGTTTGTAATAAAGAAATGACGCCACCTAAATAAAACAGCGATGGCCACGTTATTATATCGCAACGAAGCTCTGTCGTTCACCTGTCTTATTCATAGCGGTGCTGACATATCAATTATTAAACAATCTGTAGTAAAAACATTAAACGATTTAATAAAACCTCCGAATAAAAACCTACATGTTTTTTAGGAGTAGGGACTTAACTTGTTTATATTATTGGATTATGTGATTTAATAGTTGCTTTACCGAATGTTACATTAGAAATAGGTTTTACCGTGGTTTGTGATAATGTTATTCCTGGCGGTATTGATGTTATTATTGGCTGGGATGTAATAAGTAGACTTTGTTCACGTGAAAAATGTGCCGACGGACTTGATTTAATAAACAATGACCTGCTGAATATACGCAAAGTGTTTACTACTTTAAACTATCAAGTGAAGTAAAAATTAATCAGGCTGGATTAGAAGACAATTTAAAATTACAAGTGGAAAATTAAAGCCGAAATATCGAGGACCATATACCGTTCGCGCTGTATTAGAAAATGACAGTTATGTTCTTTATAAGCAAGGAAAGAGAACTACAGTAGCTGCACATGAGCAACTAAGACCCTGGCCTTCAAAGAAGTAAATAAAAGGGGGTAAAAATAACCTTGGTATTGATTATAAAAAAAAAGGATAGTGGCAGTACTACTATGTCTAAAAACGTGGCAGAACCACTTGAACTTGATTTTATTAAGTACTAGCAGTAAAAAGAAAATGAGGGGATAGTGGCAGTACCACTATACCTAATGGTGACAGTACAACCTTTAAGCAAAATTAAATGTACCATTGTAATTAAATTGCAATAAAAAAAAAGAGAAACAAGTTTACGTGGCAGTATCAGATATAATGAAGTTATTGTCTTTATAAATTTAACCGGAAGCATAATTTTTTTAATTTAGTAGCTGACTTTCAACAGTTTGTTGTCATAATAAAGAAACACGTATACAAATAACAAATATAAATAATCGTTGCCATAACAAAACAATGTTATTTCCAGCTAATCCAGCAATCCAAGAGAAGCGTTGCGAGGACGCTCCGAAAGCAGGAAGGCCGTGTTAAGAATGTTCTATGCTGTTCCCACTTTTGGCTCCCACACTCGACTGGTAGCTCACATATAGAGAGCAGAGCTCGCAGTCAGTCGTGGAATACGCATATAAAAAGCAGTATAAAATTGTGAATTATTTTTATTTTAAAGTAAATTGAGTTTTGGTAATAAGGGCTTTTTATTTAGGGTTAATTCGAAAAGCGACAAATTGCATATAACTATGAAACAACCATAACATACATGTAGTACATATATTTCAAAAACCTAATCATACAAAAATAAAAGACTAGCTTGATCATTTAAAATGGGACATGTTGATTTGCTTAAGTAATGTAGTTATCGGAGTGCTTCATTTATCTCTTAGGTTTTGTCTAAGCGCAGCGTATTAAAATTTAATTTTTTGTTAAATTGTAGGAATATTATTTTGTCCCGGATCACGGCTAATCCTCCGCCCACTGCTTCTTCAATTTATATGAATAACACTTATTGCTTACTGGAATTATCTTTTACTATTTTTTGGGAGTAGTTAATGTTGCGTGTAAACCTATATAGTCGGCGAATTGTGAAGTTTTTATATATTCGATTTATTTTTAACTATAACCTTTACATAAATGATATATAACAGGACTGAGAGCCCCTCCTGCTTGAGGAAGTCATTTAGAAACGATTCACTTTACTGCTTAATTATGAATCTTGCATACTTTGAGCTTAATTAAGATAATATCTAGTATTTTGAATATTCGCAGGAAATCATAAGCCGAATTTCTACCGTTTAAAAGCTTCCCACTCTCATTTTTCTATTTAATATAAAATTGTGAAAATTATACTAAGGCATATTTATTCCTTATATAAAAAAATATTCAATATAGTTGAAAATACTATATAAAAGCCAACTTTCGTTTTAAAAACGCAATGTTACTTCTTACTCCGTAACTTGTTGGACCCTGTGTTTTTTTCGGCCGCGTCGTTATTAGCTTTTCGGCTGCGTGCAGGATTTTGCAGGAAATAACTTGTTTAAAACTAGATCTTATAAACACGCGCACCTAGTTGAAATTTCTCATTTGGATTCCGAAAGTATAGGTTTCAACAACATTTAAATATTGTTCCTTAGTGCGTAATTTTTGTGTTCGATTTGTTGATTACCATTGAGTTACGGCGGCTGCAAATGTATTAAACGTAAGTACACTTTATGGTTTTACGCACGGTTACCTAACTAATAGGATAAATTTATACATCTAGATGACAGATTTTGGTAAAAAAAAACGCGTTAATTAAAAAAGCGCGGTGAGTATAAACTTTGATTTATCAATTGGAAAATTAAAATAGAATGTCTCTTTTGTAAAATATTAAATCCCAGTCAACGTTCAAAACAGCCGAGCAGTTTGGCAAAGATTTGTCTTTATCGAAATGTATCCAAACATTTTAACTCTTATATTACGATGAGTGTGTTGACACCTTATGTCATACTTAATTTTATTCTAAATAGACGTCTGATAATCGCAAAAAGTTTTCTGAAGCTGAATACAGAAAAAGAAAACTCGAAAAAGAAGAGTTAGCCAATACGGCAGGTCGGAAGAGGCAACAGAGATCACAGATCACAATGATGAGACACAGGGAAGGACCATTTTCATTAAACAAAGGACAAGACACACCTTTAATGTTAACTCGGGATCGTTAAATTTTTTTGAAATTTTAGTATGTTGTTTGGCATGTAAAGTAAGTATTTTTTATCATTGCGCCAAACCTAGAAGTATACTGGGTGTTGCAGAAAATGGGGTCAAACGATTTTATACACGTGGAAACCACTCGTTAAATAGGTGGAGAACGGTGAAATACTTCAATGTTTAATCTCAATTGTACGTCCTACGAACAAAATTACAAATATACAGGGTGGTTCTTATAAGTCAAAGCACAGCCAGTAAAATGGTTTTTTTAATAGAACACCCTAAATAATTTTTATATTTTTAAAAACTCCTTAACTAGCTGACTTCAATGAATTAAATTAAAATTAAGTTAAGTTAAGTTAAGTTAAGTTAAGTTAAGTTGTTGTTGTTAAGTTAACGCTTTGGCAATGCATACTGCCAAAACAACTATCATGGACATAATAGTGATAAGTAAAATCAGTGGTAGCGGGATAATAAAGGACCCCACAGACAAAACCGGTATTGTATTTGTGAATAACGCACTGTATATCAGTGACACCGGGCTAGGCCAAGGGTATGTGTGGGTTAAAATAAATGATATTTACATATATTCGGTATATTTTCCACCGAACGAGTGCAAGGATGAACTAGAGCAAAGACTAGATGATCTTAAAAGGGAAATACGTGCAAACGGGTACCATATTGCGATTGTCGCCGGCGATATATACGGGGTGTCACCATACTGGGGATCTCCTACTACTAATAAGAGAGGAGCGATTATACATGAGTTGTAACCACCCATTTTGAGTTGTATTAAAATATACCGTAATTTATGTTCTTCGTTCATTTAATTGTAAAAATAAGAAAAATTTTTAATTATTAATAAAAAATATAGGTATGTGTTAGGCAACTTAATTTGCATTCTGGTGTAACTTACGTGCATATTTTCTTAATGGTTTATACTCTCACTTCTTTAAATTATTTTTTTTCTGCTCATATTTTTGGCGCAACGCCTCATCATCATCGAACTTTCTAAGCGTCCATGTTTGCATTTCTTGATGAATGTTGTGTTGTTTAGGAAGCAATTTTTGGGTTTCCACCTAAATTTTGTGAAAAGTGCCATTGATTTAATGGTAAGATAATTTAACTGGTATTATATTGAAATCTAAAACATTTGCTCCTTGCAGGCACTTTTATTTTATTTTTTTTTTGCACATTTAATTCTATTTTTACGTACGCTTCCATTTTAAGATTGCGTTTTGCTTTTAATGCAGATCTAAATTTTGATCACAATTTTTTATATGAACTTTCGAGAAAATGCAATAAACGGATTATTCAATTTCAAGAAGATAAATTTATAAGAAGTAAAATTCCATTTTGGTGGTTTATAACGTAAAGCATTGTTATTTCGAGATATTGCGCAATATTGGTGCAAAGATATCACCTTTGGTTTACATTTCCGTAATCGTTTAGATACCAGACGTTATTAAAAAGTTTGTGTACAAAAAGTTTCGAAAAGGTATTTATAACCATAATTTAGTAATTTAAGGCTATAACTAGTTTTTAAGATATATTTTATATAATTCTAATTTTAACTGTTAATAAACATAGTTTGTATATTTTTTATTTTTTACATTTTGGTAAAATTTTTATTGTAAAACTCGGTTTAGTTATTCCGAGCATAATTAAAAAAATAACTTGGCATCCGAGATCATTTTTATTAGTGTTACATGGCAGTTTACATATTGATGTTAAGTGGAGATAACACAGCATAAATTTGTGGTAATTAAGCAAATCAAAAGACTTTTTTTAAACTACCGACTGGGACAAAGGCATTATTTTTGGTGAATGGTTTGTATCTCTAGTTGGTTTAACGATTTGTTATGAGAACATTTATTTTTACACCATTTATACGATTATCACATTCATATTATAGAGTGGGCAGGGGCCCTAGATCTTGCGGTAATTAACACGGGCTCGACACCTACATTCGAACGAGGCAAGCAAAGCTCTGTTATAGATGTGACGTTTGCCTCAGAGGAAATTAAACACCGGTTTATAAGCTGGGAAGTCCAACAAGCGGAAACAACTCTAAGTGACCATAAATATATAGTATGGGAATGCACACCGTCTAGGCAAACTGCAAACAACGCAGGACGTTACTAGGCGATGTCCGGCCAAAACACCTGGAACTGCAACAAACTGGACTGTGCAATTGTTAAATATCTCGTTGGGAAACTGGACTCCACTAGCATCTCCGATGCACACGGCCTCATAAAGAAACTGATCAGGATCTGCAGCGGATCAAAGCCGTATATTAGGTTGGACAAATGAGAAGTTCGAGGAAACGATTGGACTTTTGTTTCCAATCCACCCTAGATTAAAATCGCTAGAGGATAGAACTCCCATGTCGCAATTTGAGGAAGTTAGCGAGGAGGAAATACTGGCAGCAGCCAACGAACTCCCGATAGATAAGGCACCGGGGCCAGACAACATCCCAGCTAAAATAATTAAAATGGTAGCTAAGGCCAAACCTGACGTCTGGAAGAATATTTTCAACAGGATCATGATACGTGGCATATACCCAGAGATATGGAAGAAAGGCAAGTTGGTATTAATACCCGAAGCCAACAGTACCTTCAGACCAATATGTCTATTAGACTTTGCCGGGAAAATTTTAGAAAAAAATCAAAAAAAGGCTAGGTAAGGAGATGTCCAACAAACTGTCGCCAAACCAATACGGTTTCACCAAAGGAAAGTCCACCAGGAATGCCTTGAGATGCATCGCAAACATGGTAACGGATGCAAACAGAGGCACCTGGAGGACTAGACAGATATGTCTAGTGACGTCCTTAGACGTTAAAAATGCTTTCAATGCGGCTTCCAAGGAAGCAATTATTAACAGAACTGGGAGCCTCTAGATGTTTAGTGAAGATTGTACATAGCTACCTAGTGGATAGGAGTATAACAGCAATCAAACCGGACGGAAACACTACGGAGGTACCAGTGAGTGCCGTAGTACCCCAAGGCTCAGTCCTGGGTCCAATGCTATAGAATATAATGTGATGGTCTCCTAAAATTGGTAAAAATCGAAGGAGTAGATGTTGTAGGTTTTGGAGATGTCCTAACAATTGTGGTCAGGGACAAACCGGTCAATTCTGCAATCAAAAATACCCAAGCAGCCGTGAAGATGATTAATGTCTGGATGACAAACAGAATATTAACCCTTGTTTCCGAAAAGACCAGTATCATTAATGTCCGGCAGAAGAAAACTGGGGGAACTAAATACCAGAATACTGGGGCAACTCGTAGTGACGTAACCGAACATAAAGGTGCTTGATGTCATCCTTGACAAGAATATGGTATTCATCCCGCACGTCAAATATATTTATGATAAAGCGCTAAGGAACAATGCTGCTATTAGCAAAATTTTTCCTAACATTGGAGGAGCAAGGGCGTCTAAACGCAAAGTCCTTGCTAGTGCTATTGACTCAATACTGTTATATGCCGCAGAGACATGGGTGACCTTAAAATGGGGAGTAGCAAATACCTTGCTCAACAGGATACAAATATTGTTAGCAATCTGGATCTGTAGCGGCTACAGGACCGTAGCCACAGAGGATATCATGATCATAGCAGGACTTATACCAGCCCACTTACTTGTAAAAGCAAGAGCGTACAAATGGGATAGAAACACGAATGGCAACAGGAATGGAACCGGAGGAACTCACGGACAAAGACTCTAATTCCAGATATTAATATTTGGACCAGCAGGAAACCCGGCGAAATAAACTACTTGTTCAGATGAGCAGTTATTAACATAAGATTAAAAAGAAAACAGATGCGAAATATATAGATTGCAACCTTGAGGACGATAAACTCCACGTAGTCTTTGAATGTATCAGATGGAACAATCTAAGGGAGGAACTAAATATAACATGCAATGAAAGATTATCACCGGACAACATCGTTGATATTATGTGCGGGGTTGAACTTGCGTGGAACACAATAGCCAGTGCGTCTGTAAAAATTTACAAAACTAGAGAGTGAATCGCGCGCGAGAACCGCCTAGGGCGATATTGACCAGCAATGAGAGAGCAGAATAGGGTCAACTGTATACGTAATGTAAATACTTAGTGTTAACAAGTGACTACAACTAGGACAAAGCACTAGTGTTAGTATTAGTATTAAGTGACTAGTGCATAGTGTACAACTAATTTTAAGACATAGTGGTCAAGACGTGTACAGACCGATACGGCAGACATTATACCGCAAGAGACTCCGCATGAAAACTACGGCAAAATCATACTAGTCAGTATGTACCAGGTTAAACGGTCCTTTAGGACAGCATGCTAGCACTACGAAGATATGCCTATGGCGGTGCCCAGTGCTAGCAAATAAATGGATGGGCAAAGGACTCTCCTTCCCCGCAGTAAGGAAAGTCCCACACTCCGCCATGCTGATTGACACAAGGCGAGGAGGGTGCATCAAGCACTTCCACTTCTACAAAAAAAAGTTAAGTTAAGTGAATTAATAATAAATTAAATTAAATTAAATTGAATTGAATTGAATTGAACTGACTTGAATTGAATTGAATTGAATTGAATTGAATTGAATTGAATTGAATTGAATTGAGTTGAATTGAATTGAATTGAGTCGAATTCAATTGAATCAATTCAATTCAAACAAAGAAATTCGGCAAATTTTTGTTAAAACGAATCAACTTCTTATGTATTGCATTGGCACTAACAATGTTTGCCAAATTTACAACACGTCGCTAATGTAGGTCGTTTACCAGTTACCGTGACTTTTGAGGGGAAAGAGCAATTATTAGGGGTATCAGAAATCGACAGTCGCACGGGTATCAACCAAGCAAGTTGTTTATACGAAATGCAAGTGATTGGGGACTTTGTGATGGTATTCAAGCCCTTCGTTGCGACACTGCAAGTACGAACTATTAGATCGAGATTTATTGTATTTACCGTGTAGGCACCACATTTCAGAGCTCGTGTTGCGTGCAGCGTACGAAACGATGTTTCCGAGTACTACAGGCCCAAAAGTTGCAATTTTTCAACGGTTCCAATCCGCTTGGCCTAATGTAAATACGTCGAATTACAAAAGTGGATTGGAAGAGGACAGTGTAAACAAAATATTTCATGACAAAGTTGATGAGATCAAGCAGATTGTAATCAACTTACCCGATCAGGATTTTCCTCGCGACGATTATCAAGAGCTTCTCAATCTTGTTTTGGTCTTTTTAGGTTCCGCTCCATCTTATTATAAATTTCGCAAATCCGGTGCGATTCACCATGCAAGATGGATGGCAAAAGCAATCTACGCGGTCAAAATTTAGCTTTTCAGATCGGCATTTACTTTGAAAAAAGCAGAGAAAAAAGGCTTCCGTGACGTTTGTCTTTTTATTGTTCTTGTTTACGTGAAGGCATGATTTGTAGCGCCAATTGCTCTGAAAGCACCTAATCAAGATTTAGAATTTCTAAGAGATTCATAGTGTTTAGTCAATTAATAAAGTTATAGCAAAAAATGCATGAGACGGATTTAAAAACCATTTGTGATACTTGAGTCCCGAATTACCTGTACTTGCGCTATTTGATACAGATGTTTGGATAGAAGTTAAACTCAGAATTGTCAAGAATCTAGAGATTTCAGCTGATCACGTGGAAAAATTGTTAACTTCTGCTGCTGAGGATGCTGACTGTGATTTTGCTGATGATCCCCCACACACAGAGCGATACAAAATCAACAAAATTTATGAGATTCTTGAAAAAGAAATCATTTTTTTTTGTTAACACAGAATCATTGAATTTTTTCAAAAGATTCAATCTTGCGACAAACTTTATTCAGATTCAACCATCTGAATGGATAAACAATGAAAGTTTTTTGGCAGATCAAACGTTCGTCAAAAAGTTATTAATGGTTGTGCAGAGCGAATGGTCAAACTGATGACAGATTTTAGATCTAAATTTACTAAAGATGAGAAGCAGCTTCAATACATTTTGCAAATTGTTAATGATCATCGTAAAAAAAGACTTTGAGAATGTAAGAGAACGCTCGTAAAAAATGTGTGTTAATTAAATAGTGTTATAAATAAAAAATAGTAAAAAGACAATTTCACGGATATTAATTTCAAAAACCATTGTACACATTGAAATTTTTAAGTTGGATATTTATATAAGACCATTTTACACTTAAAATAATTATTAGTTATAAAGTGACACTAATATATCGTTTTTAATTTAAAATGTTTGTTGACAACTGTCATTTATGACAAAACACCGACATTTATTTCGAAATTAATAATATCTCTCCTTACAGAAATTGAAAAAACATTTAAAGTTTAACTGAAATTAAATTGACATGTAATTGACAGTATTAAAGTATTAAGAAAAATTGACACCTGTCATTTAGCAAAAATAACAACGAAACTATACCTGCGTGGGGGACGGTTTATTATTTTTTCTGCCACCGTCTTAAAAGTAGTCACTTCTAATACCAAAAACTGTCATTGAAGTTGATGTTTTTATTACTAATAAAAAAAAGTGTTTGTTGCTCAGGCAACACTTTTACTTCCTATGAATTTTTTAATTTTAATGTTTATTTAAAACAACTACAAAATTATTAAACAACAACACAATAATTGCAAATTAATTATTTATATTAATATGAAAAGTGCAATTTGAGGCACTTTGAAAATTAAATAAGCCTACAATGTCCTTTTTAGAATAATTATTAAGTTGATTGACCATCTACAACTACAGGTTTACTTGTTTCTTCAACTATGGTTGCACTAGTGCTAGGTTGATCCACAGGGCCCCCGCAAGGCTGAGCGGTGCCCGCGTGCGGGACATTGTTTTGGCGCCCTTTATTAATGTACGAAATCCAGTTATAAAAAAAATGTTTTTTTTTATTTTATAATAAAACAACAGAATTTTTTTTTAATTTAATTTTTATTGGAAATAATAATTAACAAATTATTAATTAATAACAAAAAAAAACATCTTTAATCCGTCACTTAAAACTACAACTCTTATTAGGTTAAATAGGTGTTTTTCTCGATTTAACGGCAGCCAATTCTTTTATTACTTAATCAAAATCGATTTTGCCAACCATCTCCTGCTCTATAGCTAATATTGCTAGCCCAGATAGTCTCTCTTGATGCATAGTTGATCGAAGTTAAGAGTATTCTTAAGGAAATTGTAACATTTGGGAGAGATGAGGTTAAATTGTGTTCAAATATATATTGCAATATATCCAGAGGATTTGAAGAATGAGGAATTGAAAATAACTTTAAAGCTTTAATCTCATTAAACAAAACATCTGCCTCAATATCAGCCTCCATCTTTACCGCATCAGTAAGCTTCTGTTGTAGAGCTTGGCAGTTCTTTAGGAGATCATCGTCACATAATGTAAAAGTATTACTAAAAAAACCAAAAACATTGTCATAATTAGAGATCATATCAAATCTACTATTTAAAGAACTTAGTACTTGATCAATTATTCTTAAAAAAAAATTAACTACAAACGCGGTTATGGCATTTTGAGGTGCTTCATCCCTATGTTCATATTCAAAAAACTTTGGTTTATATTTTCGTCTAGTAGTATTGATTGCGGGAAAATCTTGCTCTATCTCAAGATCGGCGGCTAATTTTGCCGCTTGAGCAATTATTTCCTCAAAGAAATTATCATTTCTATAATTTTTGAAATGATCGATCGACTAAATTCTTTAAATAGTTTTGACATACTTTAATGTCAATTGTTACACTTTGCATCATTTTGCTTACAATATTAATCTGAAATAAAACATCATACCAAATAATTACACTACAAATAAATTTAAATGATTGGATATTTAATAGCAAGGAACTTGCTTAATGCCTACTTTCTATGTTAAAAGTATCGTTATCCGCTATTTCTAGAAGACTCTCACGAATTTTGATTAAATGAAATTTTAATGGCTTTATAGCATCTACCCTACTTGACCATCTAGTATCACTTAGGGGTTTTAGATTTAATTCAGGAACATTTTTTTTTAATAATATCCCATCTTTTTGTGGAGGAAGAGAAAAAAACGTAGAGTTCTTGTACTATATTAAAAAAGTTTACTATTTCAATTGATACTTTAGCAGCATCATTTACTGCTAAATTTAAGCTATGTGCAGCGCATGGCACAAAAAAAAGCTCGAGGATTAGAGTCCAGTATACGTTTTTGTAAGCCAATATGCTTTCCACGCATATTGGCACCGTTATCATACACTTGACCTCTCATGTCTTTAATATCTAAATTTAAATTTCGTAAAAGTTCAACTACAAAATTAAATAGTCCTTCTCCTGTAGAATCGAACATTGGGCTAAAAGCTAAAAAACTCTCTTGTATTTAAACTTTTTTATAATCATGATTTAACACCACATAACGCAAAACAAGGCTTATTTGTTCTGTGTGACTTGTATCTGGCGTACAGTCCATAATTATTGAATAATATTTGGAACTGTGTACCATATTTAAAATATTATTTTTTACTCTAGAAGACATTAATTCTACAATTTCGTTTTGAATTTGATAGCCTAAATAATGAGTTTTTTTTTAAGAATTTTCCTGGGAGTTTTGCACTCTACTAAGATGTTCTCTCATCACAGGGTCAAATGAGGAAATCATCTCGACAGCCTTGAGAAAATTTCCGTTATCATGTTGAAAAAGTATTTTAGAAGAACCCTGAAATGGTAGACATTGTCGGGACAAAAATTTTACGACTACAACAATTCTTTCCAGAACATCATGCCAATATTTTTTTTCGGTTTCTAAAACCCGTAAATGATGATCGTTTACAGTAGTAGATAATTTTAACATTTTTTTCCAAACTCATCCATGTATTCATATGAACATGATGTACAATTGATGTTTCATGTCTTTTTATAGCCAACGATAAGTGTTGCCAATCAGAAAAACCGTTTGAATCAGAAAAAGTATTGATAGTTTTACCGAACACCTTACAACAAAAGCAAAATATAGAGTTTTTTGAAACTGAATAAATAAGCCAAATTCTCTGTTGTTTCACCATTCTCCAGTTTTCTGACACAGTACGTACTTGAAAATTTTCTTTTGTCTTGATTTGTAGGAAATTGATAATTGCGTCCTATCAAAGGAGGTCCTCGCTCAACCAAACTTCTGACTTCCTCGTTGTTAATGGTTCTAGGCCACAGACCAGGATCCTCTGATAGAAGAATGGTACTCGTCATCTCAGGGCCCATTTCAGTCAATGCTTCGGTTTCACCTTCACTTGTAGCCTGTATTGTTGAGCCGGTGGGTTCGACCGATTCTACGTTTTCACTGAGAGTTGATGTACTCGTAGATGGTTTAAGTGCAGGAACAGGTGAAGCAGCGACCGCTTCAGAACATTGACTCTCTAAAGCTTCTGTTTCTGCATTGGAAACTGGAGTTTTCGCCAAGAAATCTTTCATTTTGCCAGCCATCTTCTCCCTTTCTTGGGCTCTAACTTTTTTTTCTCCCGAGTTTTTGCGCCAGAAGGTTGTTTTCTCTTCTGTGGTTCCTAGAATTAAGCAAGTGAAGCTAATATAATCTAATATGCTAGATCAATATAAAATGTATTAAGATGTACTAGGCTCAGAAAACATTTAAAAAAGAAACATGATGAGATCGTTGGATGATAGACGAATAAAATATTTTGACAGTTTTGGCACTACCGGCTATACCGGAAAGAGATCTCAACTTCGGTAATTTGACTGAAACACCCTGTATATTATTACCTATTAAGGTAACACGTAAAAGTCTAATTACCTAGATTTTTGTATATTTAATATCCTACACCTATTTTAAATGGTTTTTAAGAAATTTTTATTTTTATTTCAGAAATTACATTTGCATTTTTTTCCTATAAACAAGACATTTATTATTTCATTTGAATTTTTATAGGCAATGACTTGGCATAACAAAATTTGTATAACATTTGATTTAAATTTTAATAGTTAAAAGCTATATTATTTGAAATAATGAAAATTACAATATCCCAAAAGCCATTAAATCTTAAGAGATTATCCTCGAGTTTTACGTAGAATCTAACTATGTAACTATTGTATAATACTATAAAGGGTGACTATTTACATTGACAAAATTTTTAAAATAAACTTTGATATGCCTTAAAAAAACTAATTTTGAATTTTATTACTTTATTAGAATATGTCCAATTATTTATATTATTTTTTGTATGATATAATATAATACTTACCATTTCACCCTTAATTTAATTTCCACACCAAACACAATAACAAAAAATATAAAACACTTGATCGAATCGAATATTTTCTTTTTAACACTTTAAAACACGTCTAATTTATAATTTGTCTTCCGTTTTCTTGTGTGAATATCAAGAACTGATTAGCTAACGCCTTTCGTTGTTTTAATTTATACCCCGTGAACCTTTCGAGTCCGAACTGGAAAAATGCAAGTCTGGACAAGTTTTCACGTTTATAGACAAGCTTGGCGGTTTACGAATAATATTCGGATTTGGTTTAAAAAAATTCAATACTTTGTTTACAAAAAAATGTTAAATATTAACAAAAATTTAAAATAAGGGTTTAATTTTTAATAAACGATTTTATTTAATATCGCTCGACCTGTATAGTTGTTTATTGTTTGTTTTCAATCTTGCAATAGCTTTTTGAACTACTTCTACTCAACCGATTCTTACAAAACTTTCCGCACATATTTTAGGTTTCCGTGAAAATATTATATTATCGTATTTTATGTTTAACCCCACAGTATCAACCCCTGAGCGAGGATGAGAGCTGCCCTTAAAAATTTTGAATTAGAAGGAGATCAAGTGATACCTCGTTTTAAAGGTCTTTTTATCCTGAATTTAATGTTGCAGTCGTAGAGTAGAGGTAACTCTAGTCAAGTGAAAAACTAAGAACCAAAAAATAGAAAGTATAGGTAAAAATATTTCTGAGATATCTTGATTTATGGAACATTTAACAATTAAAAATAAAAACGTGGGGGCGCAAGTTCGCTAAAAAAATATTTTAACCTACATCCCACATTTTAAATTAATTGTTAATTTTTAAAGAGGTTAGAATCTTTAGAAAGTCTCATAATGTGTCCTAATAATTATTTTCCCGTTTTTAGTGCACCAGATTTTATTTAAAGCAGTAGTTTAACTTAAAAATATTATTTATGCATATTATATACAAATATTGATAAAATTATTAATTTCATCTCTAAGTGTTTAATAAAACCTTAAGTTAAAACTGTATGAAAATTTAATATGTCGTAGCACCAAAATAAATATTTCTTACATTGGGTCGGGTGAATAAAAACAAGTGAACGCTTTTACCCGTCAATCCGAAAGTTAATACTTGTTAATCCTTAACAAAGTAAATGTGGCCACTAAGTATTTGCTTGAAACTTGACAAGTAAAAGGCATTTACTTATTTTTATTCCACAGTTCGACGACAACCACAACGAAGCGAATACGAGCAGCAGTAGAACGATCACTGGAAACACACCGACCTCAAAGCGGCAACTCAAGCGACCTAAGTTTCCGAAAACTAAAACCCGAGCGAGCAGTTGAGAACCGAAAGGCGACAAACAGCAAACTAGTTAGATATTTGAATTTTTTAATTCTCTCTCTATTATTATTTTTTAAAAAATTTGTTTTTATTTTTTTTCTGGATTTTTTAAATTTTTTTTTGCCAAACCTTCGGTTTGGCGCCCCTTTGAGGTGGCGCCGACGTGCGTGGTACGCGTTGCGCGCCCGGTTACGGTTGATCCAGTCCCAATATTTTTTGAAGTATCACTTTTATTTTTTAAGGAATCCTCGTTGTAACCTTCTGCCACAGTGCCAGATTTCAAACCACCATGTCTTTTCAGACATGTGAGGTCACCCCCAGCATCTACTAGAAGTGTGGCAGAAGTTCATCGTAAGCAGTGGCCTGTAAATTCTTTCGGATTATATAAATTTAAAAATTTAGCGACCTCTTGTGGAACACTGCTAATCTTATGAAGTCCTACTACTACCCGATGAGATTTTCCATTTTGATATTTAAAAAAAAACTTGGTTCTGCAAAGTTTGTACGGCGAAGACTTACATATTTTCTATAAATATTTAAATAACTATCTCCCATCACAGTAAATGATCTAGCCTTATTAGTTTTAGTGTAAGGAATTTTAATCAATAAGGCGCCCGATTTAAGATCTTCAATATCACTAATCTTCAAATGTACTAACTTGCCGCAGCGACAGGTTCGAGCAACACCCAAAATTAATACAACCTACAAACATTTTAATGTATTATCGTAAAATACTCGATTTATAAAACTAAAACAAACCTTCATCATCAAATATTGGTCATCACTAGCACAATTCAAGAATCGATTCACTTGTTCTTTACTAAAAATTCTCGATTTCTTGGGAATATAGCCATTATTCTCTTTTATTAAAAAGGCACGCAGTTTTGAAAATTTCTCGATATTTATACCATTTTTTAAACATAGTGTTGCCTTCACCATAGAATATTGCGACCAGAGGGTAGAAGCCTTCATTTTATTCGACAATTCGGAGAAGTGTGTTAATAGTAGGATTTCCGTGTATGATTTTCCTTTTTTCTCGCTACACCAATTTACAAATTTCTTATAGGTATATTCATATACGTCTTTAGATTTAACGGACAGAAGATCTGATACCACTTCTTCCGTACATTGTAAAATTTCTAATGGAGTATCGCCTTCATTCTCATTCATTTCAAACATTTTCAATCAGAAAATTTTCAATACGAGTTTTTACGTGTCGCTTTGACGAAATAAATAAAATGTAAAACAAAAATGCAACAGGAGTTGATTTTATTTATAAATTTTTTTTAGTAATTTGATTTACTATTTTGAATCCGGTTCTTTCGGTCGCAGAAAAAATAGTATGTATTATTCGGATTAAAAGTGACTTTTTGTGACACACAATTCCTTTTATTAGCTCGGCTACGCTGTGCTTCGTCTCACTAATGAAAAGAATTGTTAGTCACAAAAAGTGGCACTTTTAATCCTAATAATACAATCTACTATTTTTTTCGACTTTTTTTTGCGGTATAATTATTTTTTCGGCCTCTACTTTTGATTTAGGGGAGCACTCAAAACAATATATATATATATATATATATATATATATATATATATATATATATATATATATATATTATTATATTCATTCCAGATATGCCCACCGTACTACATGTAGTACACTTACAACTTGGTCAATCCTGTTTAAACCTGCAACCCAATACGTTCTATACTGCTTGAGGTTATTTAGTAAGCTGCAGTGCATGTGAGTGGATGTAAAAGTTATCGTTTGTAACTGCATAGTGATTATTATTAGCGGCTGAAATTTGTTAAACTGTGACAATGGCAGATTATGGAATACGTTTTTCAAGGTAAGGTTTTTTTGCTAATTTTAAATTAATTAAAATTTTAGTTATATATCATATAATATATACAAAACATGTAAGATTCGCGTAATGAAAAAAAAAATTTCACAAAATTATTTAATAATGAGTAACCTTTATATTTTAATGTACTATAGGTAGTACGGTGGGCACTTCTACAGTCACTTCATTATTGTTTTATGGGATTTTCTCTGAATGAGGCATTAGTAATGTTGGAAGAAGATGTAGTAGAGAATGTGGATTGCATAACCCTTTTTCCGCCAGAAAATGCTTGTGGAAATGAAACCGAGGAAGATTCTGGCGCGGAAGATTTTGTCAATCTAAATAATTTACCAGGGTCGCAACTTCGAGCACCGGTAGAAATTAATTTACGGAATATATCAGACAATGAAAACAATTTGAGTGACTCTAGCTTCTCATCTGAAGATGAAAGGCCTCTTTCAGTTTTGAATGTCGATTACGAACTAAAGTAACTAAACCCAAAAAAATAAAAAGAATTTATAAATGGGAAGACAATGACTTGCCACTTGACAACAATATTTTTGATGATACAGATGTAGCACAAGCGAATCTCAAAAACCCTGCGGATTTATTTTTTAAATTTTTTGACGAAGAAATATTAGAGACAATTGTAACAGAGACGAATCGGTATGCACAACAAAGAAACGAGAATGTGTTGATAGAAAAGTCGGAATTGAAAGCGTTCATTGACGTATTATTACTGAGTGGGTATATACAGATACCTAGGCGACGAATGTTTTGGGAATACGAGAGAGACTCTCATAATGTATTGGTATCCGAGGCAATATCGAGAAACAAATTCGAATTTATTCTGTCTCATCTTCATATAGCAGATAATAATACAATAGATGCGACTGACAAATATGCTAAAGTTAGGCCTTTATTTATACACCTAAATAAAAAATTCTTAGCATATAGCAAATGCGAGGAAATGCATTGCGTTGATGAAGCCATGGTTCCATACTTTGGTCGCCATGGTTGCAAACAATTTATTTATGGGAAGCCTATTCGATATGGCTATAAATTGTGGGTAGGGGCAACACGATTGGGCTATGTTAATTGGTTCGAGCCCTACCAAGGTGCAGCTACAAATATTAGCGTTCAGTATGCTAGTTATGGAGTTGGACCATCTGTAGTTCTAGAATACGCAGATGTTTTGAGAAAAAGGTGGGCAAATAAGAAGTATATGCATTTATTTTTTGATAACTTTTTTTCTACTTTACCTTTGCTGGAACTGCTTTCCAAGAAGAACTTCAAAGCTTCAGGTACTATTCGGGAAAATCGCATACCTAGCAGCCCTCTAAAGACTTCCAAGCAAATGAAAAATGATGCGAGAGGATGTTTCGACTATAAGAAAATTGAAGATAGTAACATAATTGCCGTGAAATGGCACGATAATAGTATTGTTACTTTATGTTCAAATGCCGCAGGAATTAATCCAATCCACGCTGTCAAGAGATTTTCTCAAAAAGAAAAGAAATCCATACAGGTAAGTCCAATCGATTACCATTCTGCCCATAGATCTTGTAATTTTGAAAATGTTTTAGGTATCCCAGCCGCATTTGATTAACTTATATAATACCAATATGGGAGGTGTTGACAGGAGTGACCAAAACATAAGTCTTTATAGAATATCGATCAGAGGTAAAAAGTGGTATTTTCCACTCATATCACACTGCATCGATATGGCAGTACACAACTCTTGGCAGTTATATAGGCAAAAGGGGGGAGAACTAGATCAATTAAAATTTAGAAGACGAATTGCGACTACGCTATTAGTGCAAAACAAAAAACAAAACTCTTCAAAAGGTCACATGTTACGTAATGAAGGCATCGATATTCGCTTTGATCGTTTAGATCATTTAGTAATACTTCAAGATAAGCAAACCCGTTGCGCGCATTGTCATGAGAGAACCACAACTAGGTGTACGAAGTGTAACAAAGGACTGCATGTAAAGTGTTTTTTGTCCTACCACACAAAATGTTAAATTCTTTAATAACAAAGAATAGTTGATTAGTTGCCATACATTTGCCCACCGTACTAGGTGTAGTACGGCTTCAATTTTGTATTATTTTTCAATAAAATTAATTTTTTCAGATAAATTGTGTTTATTTGTACTCTAAACAACTACGGTTTTAAAAAACTATTTATAAGTACCTCACGTAAGCGCATGGGCATATCTGGGTTAAATTCATTAACTAGGTCACTTCAACCAATTAAATTAATTAAATTAAAATTAAATTGGTCTTGGTACTGTTTATTTTTAATTTCACAGGATCCTGAGTGCTTATATATATATATATATATATATATATATATATATATATATATATATATATATATATATATATGTGTATTGTCACCCAGAAGAAAAGCAAATATAAATTTCAATATCTTTGAAGTAAAAATTTACCTTATTTTATAAATTATTTTGTAATCAGTTTTATAACAAATAGTGAATGCATAATTTCCTTAGATTATTCACATAATGCGCGCTTCCTTTTAGTGACCTACTTAAGAAAAAGCACGTACATTATTTTATGTAGAACAAGTAACCACAATATGGACTTTTTTCATGTCGGCCTAAATTCACACGCGCCATGATATTTCGTAATTGTAGGGTGAGACAGGAAACAACTACGTCAATAGACAATTAGTATAAGTAGGAGTAGAAAGGGTGTTGGAGGATCACTTGTAATAATTAATTGTTTAATTGTTAATCAGTCTTATTATTATTAATTAGAAACTAATTGTAGAATTGTGAATAGACTTTACTCCAGTGTTAATTATTGTCAGTTCAGCCTTCGAGCACCAACTGTACAAGATGTACCAGGAAATGTAAGAACTATTTTTATTATTATATATTTTTGTTATTGTTTATGTTATTGTATATTGTGGTGACCATGTCCTAAATTCAAACCTCGCACTCCAGCCCAAAAATCCCCAAAGAGATCTTGGTTGAAAGTCACAATCTCTTGCAGCCAAGTTTCTGAGCTACATATAAACAACCCTCCAATATCACGAATATTGGAACAAATGGTGGAACCCCCCAACAGATTAACAAACGGTAATAAATGCCGTATATATTGTAACAAATGGTAGAGACGCCGATATCGTGACAATATATATATATATATATATATATATATATATATATATATATATATATATATATATGGATAGGATATTTAAAACTTCTCTAGAAAAAACCGCTTCTGACACAGTAGAAACGGGACAAATATGGAAGTGTCTAGAACAACTAGGAACAACAAAAAAACTAACAAACAGTATAAAAAGCTTATATTAAAGCGTAACAGGAATAGTTCAGACACAGGGAAAAAGATCAAAACCATTTAAAATACAAAATGCATCTGAGATTAAAAAAGGGAGACTCACTGAGCCCCCTGTTATATATATATATATATATATATATATATATATATGATATATATATATATATATATTAAATATATATTAAATATCCTATCCATATATATATATATATATATATGGATAGGATAGAAAAAACCGATTTTGATACAGTAGAAACAGGACAAATATGGAAGTGTCTAGAACAACTAGGAACGACAACAAAACTAACAAACAGTATAAAAAGCTTATATTAAAGGGTAACAGGAACAGTTCAAATACAGGGAAAAAGATCAAAACCATTTAAAATGCACCTGAGATTAAAAAAGGGAGACTCACTGAGCCCCCTGTTATATATATGTGTGTATATATATATATATATATATATATATATATATATATATATATATATATATATGGATAGGATATTTAAAACCTCTCTAGAAAAAACCGCTTTTGACACAGTAGAAACAGGACAAATATGGAAGGGTCCAAAACAACTAGGAACAACAACAAAACTAACAAACAGGATAAAAAGCTTATATTAAAGGGCAACAGGAATAGTTCAAATACAGGGAAAAAGATCAAAACCATTTAAAATGCACCTGAGATTAAAAAAGGGAGACTCACTGAGCCCCCTGTTATATATATATATATATATATATATATATATATATATATATATATATATATATATATATTTTCTTTGTCCTTTCCCACTCTAGGATTATAGTTTCCGATTAATAGTATATTTTCGTTTGTTTCTCTATACTTATCTAGAGTGTCTTGTTACTCATCATAGTAACTTTTCATTATCTCTTCTTCCGTACCTTGTACTGGGCCATATGATTGTATCATCCCTAGTTTTGTTTCTAAATCTACTTCCATTGCTATTGTTCTTGAGCTCACTGGGTTCCACCTTGTTACCATTTTGTTTATTCCTTTTGATACTATTATTTCCACCTCTACTTTACCTGTCATCCTTTCTGTATTTCCTGAGTAATATAATATGTACCCATCTTTTAGTTGTTTGAATCCTTGGCCTTTTTTTTGGGTTTCGCTTATTCCTAATATATCTATTCGTCGTTCTTTAAGTTCGTCTATTAATTATTCCTCTTTTCCTTTTATAGTTACGTTTCATGTTGCCACTGTTATTTGGTTTGTTTTAGAGTTTTCTTCTGCTTTACTTTGTGTTGTGTTCTTTGTATATATGTAATTTTTTCACTATTATTGTTACCGTCTCTGGTGGTTTTATAACTTTTGACTGTTCTAACATTTCTACTTTAATTGATGCGAGTTTGGTAACTTTTCTCCTATTGTGCATGTTTTTACATTACTTCTTGTTGTTTCTTTAATCGTGTCCATATTCGTTGCCGTTATCGTCTTTTCCTTCCTTATCTTATTCAGTTTTTTGGGTCATTATGTATTTTCGAAACTTGATTTTCTTGGGTATTTGTCTTTCTGGTTTGTTGTAAGGGAAAGATTGGTTGGGTCCATAATTTCATCTTCTCCGGCTTTTGTACTGATTATGTCCCTTCCTCATTTCTTTCTTGTTGTTCTTCCTTCTTGCGCTGTTTCTCTTCTCTTCCTTTGTTTGTTTCTTGTGGTGATCGTTGGCTGAAGGTTCTCCATTTTTTCTGTTTTTTATCCTTTTCTCCGTGTTCGTTTTCACTTTCATCTTCTTCTACGTATAGATCTTCTAAAGTGTATTTTTCATCATTTATTTTTATTTCATTTCCCACTATGTATGATAGGTATTCTTTCTTTCTTATCTCTTTCATTTATTCTAAAAGTACTTTTTTGTATGTTAGGGTCCCTTTCTGTTAATACTTCATCAAACCATATATTTGATCCTCTAAGCTCTAAGTATTGTTCATTATCTCTCTCTTTTTGTTCATTAGAACCAGTTCCATCAAGTTATGTCTTTTTCGAATCTTCCTATAGTCCGTTTCAAACATGAAATTCAGTGTAGCTTTAAATGGCAGGCGGCTTTGCCATATTTCATTACTTCTCCTCGCGTGGATACCCAACCTGTTAGTCACAAATAAATCCTCCTTTTGTATTCCACAGCAGTTATCCGCGATAATCCTCTACCTGCCTGTAAATATCTTTTTCTCGGTGGTTATCAAACAAATGTTTGTACTACATATCTGTTTAATCATTTATTTTTTATTTAGTTATTATTTAGATTCATTTTATAACATAATGGAGAAATAGTAACTATTTTTAATAAATAATGGTAAAGGGCAAATAGGATATTTATAAATTAAGCATGATAGATAACTTGTGTTACTTTTTATCGTCGTCGGCTTAATAATCTATTAAATTATAAAATTAAACATATTGAAGCTGAGAAATAAATTAAAGTGAAAGCTGTACTTAGTTTTCAATGACGTAAGTAACAAACAATATAAAACAATAAAGGGCGTGTGTGTAAATGTGTATATAATGAATCATAGCTGAATTTTTATTATTGCTTACGAAAAAAAACTTCAATAATAGTTATTTATTATTATAACATAATAGCAAGAAAATACGAAGCGTTTATTTTCTTAAGTGTTTATATGCTAATAAGAAATGATATTAAAACTTTATCCACAACCAACAATAAATTAGAATGAAATGTACTTAATTATTCTAGTTAATTTAATTTTAATTCAATTTTCTTATTATTTGAATTTATGTGGTCTGGATTTATTGCTAAGTGACTGATTTGTTGCATATAAAATACGCAAGAAAATAAAACTAATGTTATGAATATAAAACACTAGGGTTTTATAGTGTTTATAATGCGTTTGTAAACAGTTGAATTATGACATGATAATGTGTGGGTTGTGGATAAATTAACATTAATAAAAATTTCCAGCGAAGGTTAAAAAAATAATTGAAATAATATTAACATCGACATTTCGTAAATGTCCAAGGTTTTACATTTTTAATTAAATACTTTTGAGCCGAACTTTGATGCAAGAACCCTTATATTCACATTTAAATACATAATGGTATAATTTTATTTAATCTTCTCAGTTAAATAAAACAAGCGAAACTCCAATACATTACATTTAATTCAACCTTCTAATTGTAATAATCTGCAATTTCTAAAATTCCATTTCTTTTAAATGATTGACAGAAAAAAACTGCTTTTTACAGAATTTGTATCAAAAATGTATTCCAAGTTTCTGGTGAAGTTAGGCACCAATATTTATTCAACTTCGATTGACATTTCATAAACGTACATAGATTTTTACTTTTTCAATTATTCCTTTATCTACATTTACATTGCAATAAAATAGCTTGTTTTCAAAACTCATTAATAAATTAACCAGGACTTTCAAGGTAAGTTAATTCGTGTATTTTATGCCTTTTTCATAAATTTTTTTTAGGTTATAATGCCAGTTACTGTCGATCAAGACAAGTTTATTTTCGAAGTTTATTTCCGAAACGGCCAAAAAGATGTAGATGGAAACTGGACGTATTCAGTACGATTATGTGTTGAAGAATATTGAAATCACTTTCAGAACATCGAATGTTTTATGTCGACACATTCAAAGAATTGTTAGTCGTTTTCATGAGCATGGTAGTGTTTACAAGGAAAAATTACGGGTCGCACAGCTTGTAACAACCCTTTTTGAGTTGTATTAAAATATACCTTAATTTAAGGTCTTTCATTCATTTAGTTGTAAATATACGAAAAAAGTTTTTAATTATTGAAATATAGGTATGAGGTAGGCAACTTAATTTGCATATCTTCTTAAGGGTATATATTTCTTAATGGTTTATATTCCCACTTCAAATTATCTTTCTGATCATTTTATTTGCGCATTACGTCTTCGTGACTTAATTCTTTGCGCAAATCCTTTGTTGTGGTTTTCCGCCTAAATTTTAGTGTAAAGTGCCATTAATTTGAGTAAGATATCTTTTAACTCGTTATACAAAAAATTAAAACATTTGCTCTTTTCAGGCACTTTTATTTTAGTTCAGTTTTATTTTACTTTTACAATTTAATTACATTTTAAATACGCATTTAATTTTATTGTTGCGTACGCTTTCATTTTATGATTGCAATTTTTGCATTGAAAATTTCAAGAAATGCAATAGATATTGGTTTATTTAATTTCAAGAAGAAAATTTATAAGGATAATTCCAGTTTGGGTGTGGCTGATAACATAAAAGCATTGTTATTGCAATATATTGCGCAACATTACACAAGGATTACGTCATCTTGGTTTGCAATTTCTGCATCAGTTTTTATAATAGCAGGGATCCTCAAGAAGATTTTGTATATATTGTACAGGTATTTATTTTTAATGATTATTAGTAATTTAAGGCTATAACTAGTTTTAAGATATAATTTATATAACCCTAAATTTTAACTGTTAATAAACCTAGTTGTATATTTTTATTGTTTTACATTTTGATAAAATTTTTAGTGTAAAATTCGGTTTAGTTATTCCGACCATTATTAAAAATAACTTGGCGTCCGAGATCATTTTTATTAGTGTTACATTGCATTTTTATTATTTTGGTTAAGTGAAAATAATCGAGCAGAATTTGAGGTAATTAAGCAAATCAAAATATTGAATCGGCCCACTTGAATCTTCCTACTGGGACAACGGCATTATTTGTGGTGAATGGTTAGTATCTCCTGTTTTAGTTATAAAGATTTGTTTTTGGAGAACTTATTTTATTATTTCTTTATTACATTATTATTTAAAATTTATAGAATACCATTAACACCACTTATTTTATATTGGCACCAGTGGCACCATTACCACTATTTTACAAGCTGTACTCACAGAGGAAGTACTGGAAAAATGTACGTACACATTTGTAAAGAGGTCAGACAAAACCTTTAAAACAATTTTGCATTATACAAAACATAACAAAACATAACGTATGTTTAAGCAATAAACTAAAAAGAATCTTAAAAACCAAAACATAAAATAAGTAATTTAATTTTTAATTACATATTTGCCTTTGAACTTATTCGCTCATAACATAAACTTATAATAATTAAATAAGTAAAGTTAGATTGACAACATTGTGTTGTGTTCAATATAAGCAATTGTTACAGGTCTTTCTTATGGTACACGCCATAAAGCAGTCAAACGTCAATTACATTTTCATCCTTACAAAATAACGATTGTGCAAGAATTACTACCTTTAGATTTTCAAAAGCATTTAGAATATTGCCAATGGTTCAACAACAACTTGAGAGATGATGAAATACTGAACTTAAGTTTCTTTACGGATGAAGCATGGTTCCATTTACGAAGAGTAGATGTCTGTATTGCAAACAACGGTGGTCACTTTGAAACTTTTATAGATAATTGCCAAGTATGATTTTATTTTGAACTGTAATAATAAACATATACCTACTGTATTATGTACGTAAATATAATTAAATAAAGCTAAATTAAAAAAAATTAACTGTTAATTCAAAATAAACGTAAATTACAATTTTTCAAGTGTTTGTATGCCTACATAATAGGCAGTTCGTCATTCACTAAAGTTATTGTCATTTATGGTTGCATTTATTTTAAGGAAGTGTATGGGGGTCCGACAGTTCGGATCCTCAAGATGTGCTTAGGGGTCCGATATTTCAGATCTTTGGCATACACTTAGGAGTCCGAAAGTTATTGGAGTACAATAAACGTGTTTTGTTGTTTAGTCGTTCAGTGGATCAAACTTGTGAAAAAAATAAATGGTCTAGAAAAGAGGAAATGAATAAAAAAATAATACAAAACCTTCAATATTCATTCAACATTCATTTAAAAATTTTTATTACAATATAACTTCAGACACAGGTAGATAGATCCAAGGATCATTAATTATATTGCAGGTCGCACTTAATTTTTTTAAACAAATTTAAATAGATACATATTGCTTAAAGTACACATTTTGATAGATACTACCAACACATATTACAAATGTTTATATATCAGTAATTTTGTTAAGAACCGTTATTCTTTTTGAGAATGGTAAGGATAAATAACACTAATCCCTTACCTGGTTAATTGGAGAAGATTTTTAAATACAAAAGCAAAAATAAGCAAATGTATAGATATTTAAAAATACCTTTCTACATTAATTGCGACATTCTGAAGTTTTAAACAAAGCCCTGGAGACCTATTGACATTCGAGAAGTTATTGATTAAACAAGCAATCAACATTTTTTACAGAAGAATATTATTTTTTGAGGTTATTTGGATCTATCGGACCCCTAACCAATTGATAAGGGTCCGAACTATCGGACCACTGAGCGTAAGTTAAGCTTCGGACCTCCAGACACTTCCTTATTTTAATATGTGCATTTACGCCACTGGACATAGCACATTTTTCATTTTAAGGATGCGGAACAGTAATACTGTTCTAGGAGCGTCACGGTCAAACAATAGTGATCGCACTGTAATTACTTATTATTTTTATTTAAGTTGTGATCTATTGTTTGTATAAAAACAATAATAAGGAAAATCATTTAGCTACATTTATATGTTAGTTTTTATGCATGACAAGTCAAATATTTTAGAGAACTACATACAAATATTTTCTATTACTGAAACCTACAAAAAGTTCCATCTAATTTTGGTACGAAATTGTTGAGAACCTCTGATTGTATGTTGTAGTCAACAAGGGGCATTGGATCGTACGGTTACTACCGTGAAGCGGAAACGTCGTCAAGAAAATCCTCATTTAGTTTGCTCTACCCTATCCTTGCTACACTGAATTTAATGTTTGATACGGAGTAGTCTTCGTGTTTCCTGTGTTTCAGTTCACATGTTAATAGTCACTCCTGTGTCTTTTAGTATCTGTCTTATTCTTTCCTTTATCTCCAACTCAGGTTGTTCCTCTACGTCTTGAACTCCATAGATTACCATTTTCTGTTTTTCTATTCTAATATCTTAACCCTTTTTTCTTGTTGGATTTGCAGTTTTATAATTTCCTCCCTCAATTCCGTGTTAGTGTTTGTGATTTTTCTAATCTCTTCTTGGGTATTATCTATTTTTCCTTCCATTCTTTCATTTCTGTTATCCAATTGGATCATAATTTCTAGTAATAAATCCTCCATATTTCAAATTTTCCTTTGTTGTTATGATTATGTTGTTTCCTTTATTACGTTTCCGTTTCGATTTTAGTACTTCTGGTTTTCTCTATTATTTAATATAATGGTTCTTTCCCTTTGTGAAATTTCGAATTTCGCGCGCTTTATTTATTGCACGTTGGTCATACTGGTCGTAAACTCGTAAATTCACTAATTTCACTGTTGATATTTGTGGCGCGTTTTTCTGTCGCCATTGTTTTTGTTTATCGTTCATGTTATCTGGTTCTTGTTTTATTTGTAGTTTAGTTAATCTTGGAAATTTTTGCTTTAAAGGACACAGTAACTCTCCAATCTCTCTCTGTTATTAGTATTTATTTTAAGAAGATTACTTATTTTTTATTCTTTTAGCACTACCACCCTTACACAAGGAAAGATCAACTCTTGATACTTATACGTCACGATAAGACATTTTTTTCTTTGACGTACTAGGGCCCTCCAGCGACTGCATCATTCCTGAAACTTGTTTTTTTACATAAATAGGTTACTGTGTTTTCTCTTTTTCGGTGCTGATGCGGATAATACGTTTTGGCTTCGTTTTCGCCAGTTAGTAACAATGAAGGAACAGCATTTTTTTTAAAATTAAAGAAGTTTCGAAATCATCTTTTGTAAAATGATTTGAGCACACACTGCTAGATTTTGTCAGGTTGAAATTCTTCCTTTTTATTTTAAGCATCCAGATTTTATTCCCTTATAGAGATTTTTCTCATGAAACAAATTAATATAAACCCACTAACCCTGTATTGTCCGTTAAATCCTCTGTTGACTTTTTTTGTTTTATTAGAATTACTTCTACAACTGTCCTGACCATGCAGCAGTAAACCATCTTAATTGTTCCCATAGTGTTATTGTAATACAATACGCATTCTTAACCAAAAATATAAAAAAATGCTACCTTAGGTGCAGATTTTTCTGTATTAACGTAAAATATAAGTATATAGTACCTGGTATTTTAGCACAAAACAGCATAGATTTGCATCAATCGTACTGTTGGCTATATACAGCAATGTTCGGTGTACCAAAGTAACATGGTAATTAATTCCTGCTTTTGAAGATATGAGCGCATTTTGTTACAGATTTCCGACAAATATGTGATAATAGACGTAACAAAATTCTGCACCTATTAAGTCAATAAAAAGTCTTCACTGCACCTTTAATGATAAACAACCTTGTATAAAATTCAATTGTAGTAACCAATCTAAACATATCAACATTTCATATGTGAAGTAGTCGATACAGAAGACAGTAGTTTGAAGTATTGCCCCACGTAAGAAAAGGAAGCTAATTTATTTACAAAACCCTTAAATGGACTAAAGTTTACAGATTTTAGAGATCAACTAAGACTTAAAAAGTGTAGAGTATAAAACTTTCTAAGTGAACAGTCTATAAAATATTCGTATGCCTACTAAATACTTAAAATTATAAAAAAAGCTAGTAATTAGGGCAATAACTTACATCAGTCTAAATAAAACAATCTGATATCTGAGTATTAGTCTACACATTTTATTAAATTATTGACCAATAAGCATAAAATACTCCTTAATAATACAATAATAAATCCTTTATCAAAGCCTATTTATTTAATATAAATACATTTAAATTTATATATTCACATAATTAAATCAGGCATTTGTAATTAACTGCAATATTTAGCAGTTCTAACCTTTGTCAGTTTGGAATAAAAATGCCTCCATATCAGTACCCCCAAGTCAATTACACTTAATCTAAAAAATAATTTAGAAAAATCTAACATCTATGATACGACCATCAACACGAGCTTGGTCCAAGTTATCTATATTGATATTAAGGAAACATATTTTTCATCAACGAATCTTAATTATAAAATTGATTATTAACAAAGGATACTTATAGCATTCTCTGCTGCCCAATCGGAACCAAATGTAACATGGATCCCATTACCACCTTTATCCTCAATGTTTTCAACATCACCAAATTCACTGCATTTTTCTTTAAGCATTCTAAATGATACAGATGATGGAAACTACAATTGAGTAATACAATATCACAAACTCAAAAGAGTTAAAGCAACTTACATTGTTAATTACAATTTTATTTGAATAGCGACTTGACTTTCCCATTCCTCCTGTTGAAGGGCGTTTACCCATGCGATCCTGATTGTGACCAACCTCATTTAGGAAAACTTTATTTTGAGATGACAGACTTTGAATGCCACCTAACTCGGTACGAGAATAATTAGAGTTGTTTCCCAAATTTCTTGAACCAATAAAAGAGGTGAGGGATTCATTTTGAATATGATTATTAGCCAGTCTAGGGCTGGAAATGCCCAAGTTTCCAACTCCTACTAACCCACTTGTAAGTAGATTGTTAGTTAATCCACCTACTCCCACTAAATTTGCAGCTTGTAAAACTGCATTTGTGTTTAGTGCTCCAAAGGCAGAAGTGTTACTCAAACTACTTAATGGATTGCCAATACCTAATTGTAAAGATTGAACAGACCCAAGTGTGCTAATGCTATTTGTTGAATTTTGTGCAGCAGGCAAATTCCGAGTAACATCTCTCAATGGTTCCCCATTTGAACCCAATCCCATTCCAATACCCTTTAAACCATCAGGTAATTTTGTTATTGCTCTATCACCTTCCCTATCTATTCGTACAGTCATGGCACGATCATACAAAACTCTATTATGAAACATTGAGATTGCTTGAACCGCTTCTACAGGATGATCATATTCAATAACAGCAAACCCACGACTTTTACCATCTTTATCAGACGATAAATCTATTCTTTGAATTTTCCCAGCCAATCTAAAGATTTCTTTAAGTTTCTTCTTGTCCACTTTATAATCCAACTGCAAAGGAAAATCACAATTATCTGATTAGAAGTAAATGACAGACACTAATACACGATCTACAATATTACATTCTTGTTATAAGTTTAAAACCTAAACTTTTTAAGGAAATATCTTTGATGAAACCCTAACTCTTGAATCATATTTAATCATCAATAAAATTAACAGTACAAAATGAAGTTACTTACATTTGCAACGAATACTCTGTTAATAGGAGGATCTCTGATTCCTAAAGAGTCTAGAAACTTTGAGCTTAACCCATACATATTTTCCCATTTAGAATTAACACAATCTCGATTATCATGTACAGGTATGCTGGACAAATCACGTCTCCTATCACGAAATCTATCTCTGCCACTATCACGGTCACGAGCACGTTTACTTGCAGCTGTTCCAACAAGATTACCATATTTATCCCGTTGATTACCAAAATCTTCTTTAATGACTAACTTTCTACCTTTGATTTCAAAACGATGCATAACTTCCAAACATTTTTTGACAGATTCAGGATCCGAAAATTCTACAATTCCACAACCACGAGGCTTCTCGGACTCATCAACAAATAACTCAACAAACGTAACATCTCCCACTTCACTACGAAATAGATCCTTTAAATCCTGCCAACGATACTCATATGGGATATTTGAAACATATACTTGACAAAGAGATGACTTGAATCCAGCATCATCTTTACCCCTATCAATACTACGATCTCGGCTTGAATCAGAAAAACGGGTAGGACGTTCGCGTTTATGATCACGATCACGGGAACGCTCTCTTTCATTTACACTCATTTTTAATCTATAAAGTAATCTTTATACAATCTAACAAAACAAGAAATTAAAAGTTTATATACCAATATTTAAGTTAGAATGGTTAGTAATGTACATTATACTTTTTACGGTAATAAATATACTTACCAATATTAATATGTATTTTAATAAAATAAAGCGGTTTTACTTATACCAGCATGAAACGATTTTTGCCGACAATGGAATTTTTATTAAGAACGCTAAGCCGACTACCAACATTGAAACTTTTACATCAGCCCAAATTGTAGCCAACCTTGTAAAACTTCAAAACCATTCATTTTTAAAACTGAGCAATATAATGCAAGTTTCCCCAAACTGTGGTATCACAAACCACCGTTCAAACTCAAGACTGTTCACTAAGGTGAACAGCGTAACACGAAAGTAGAGGCGGACAAAAAGATTATAAAGATATTTAAGATATAAAACTAAAAATAACTATTAAATTAACACGTTTCTAATTTGACTACAAAAAAACGCAACACGTGCGCTGTTACATTTTTGATGCTCGGCCTTATATTCTATCTCTCGGCTACGCCTCGCGTTAAGAAAGAACGGCCTCGCACCAAGAAATGTGTAAACAGCGCACTAGTTGCGAAAATAACTATAATGTGCAACTTCTCCGTTTTTATTTGTCGAGAAGCTAACCGTAGTAACGAAAAGGAACGTACAGAACAATCCAAGGAGTAGGTGATAATTTATTTCAGTGGTGCAAAAGACAGTGATGTCACCACCTTTATGGGAGAGATTGAATTATTTAAAGATTGTTCGTCGGTAAGGCACTATTAATGTTGTTAGAAGGGTTCATCGTATATGGTAGTAAGGCGAAAAATACTGCATCAGGTGTTTTCAGTGTCATGTCATCTTCCATTTGTCCACTCGTACTTTAGGAGGAAAGGTACAAATAGTGTACAATAGTGTACGGTTTGTTGAGTCGCCGTACACTACAAAAGGTGCTTCCAAGAAAGGTTAAAACTTTTGATGATGTCTTACGGGAATGGTAGAAGCTTTTACGGACAAGTTCGATGATAAAATTAACCCTGAAAACACAAAAACCGAAAGTGGTTTTTCTATAAATATGTAGAACACACCAAAGAAGAATGTAACAAAAGATGACTTGCGTAAAAGTGTTGACTCAACGGTCGGTATGGGTATGACCAAAGGGAATGAGAGTAGGAGTAGCGTGTCTTGAGGTTTTATTGAAACGTCGGAGGGGAATATACCTATTCGTTATTCGATGATTTTTGCATTTTAATTAAAACAAGTTAATTAACAAATAATTAATACAAACAAGCAGTCTATATTGACTAAGATTATGACATTTTGATTGTTTGCCTTCGTCCATTCGAGTGTGTCATTTGCTAAGCGTATTAATAATTTATTAATAGCAGATATACAGCATCGGTTCGAGCACATTTTTCCCCAAAATCCTATGCTATTTCTTATGGAGTTTTCCAAGGTCCGTTCTGGTCATTTTTGCTCCCCGCAGCCAATCAGAAGCGTTCTTTCAGTCACGCGACCAAGCATTGCGCATTCACATTGACTGGAAGTATTGGTGGTGGGGATAAGCTACATTAAGCATGATGTCGTAAGTATGTGTGCAAATGATGGCATGCAGATGACTGGATAGGGAGAAGCATTGGTAGTATGTTGGTGGTTGCATGCAGATGTCTGAATGGGGGGTAAGCATGAGATGACTGTGTGCGGATGGTCGCATGGTGATGATAACATAGGGCTAAGCACATAGGGGATGGTAGCATGTGGATGGTTACATGCGGGCAAGCTCATGGGATGTCTAAGTGTGAATGGTTGCATGCTTACAGGGGCATAGGGGATGGTAGCATGTGGGTGCTACTATCCCGCATGTGCTTAGCCCTATGTTATCAGTATGCGACCATCCGCGCACAGTCATCCCCTGCTCACCCCCCATGCAGACATCTGCATGAACCACAGTATGCTACCATCCCCGTATGTTTACCTCTATAGTCATCAGTATTCAACCATTCGCACACATCCCTTATTACGTCATGCTTCATTTAGCTTACCTCCACCACCAATGCTTCCAGTCAAATGTGAATGCACATGCGTATTGCTTGGTCACGTCGCTGAAAAAACGCTTCTGATTGGCTGCGGGGATCAAAAATGACCTGAATGGACCTTGGAAAACTGTATAAGAAATAACAAGGGATTTTGGGGAAAAATGTGCTGGAACATGTGCTGCATATCTACTATTAATCTATTAGATAAATAGCTAATCTTTACTAAAATAAGAAAACTTTTCACGTTTATCACATATAATTAAAATACTTGTCTTTTGAATATTAAAATCGTGAATTTTTGATTTATCTTTTATATAAATATAACCGTTTCAATAACAACAACTGTTAGCTTTAAGAATTAATTGAGATGTCAACATAAATTTATGAAATGTGAAAACGCAAATATGGGGTGAGTCACGAGGAACTGTACATACTTCTACCATAAGTAGAGGCACCTTAGGGAATTATCAAATGACCATTAAAAAATGTCTTCTTGTTTTGTTTATTAATATACAGGGTGAATTATAGATCTTCACCAAAACAATGTTTCGTCATATCTCTTCAATGATTAAGTCGATTTGTCTTTTTTTTTGGTGAAAGTGTGTATTCGTGTCTAGCAACTAACTGACACATTCAGAATTAAAAAAATCCAGGTCTGTCTTCGTGAAAATTTGTGGGACTGCTTCATATCCAATACTTCACCCTGTATATGATTTCTCTAAAATCTGATATAATTTTTTCAGAGCGCATTAATAGACAGTTAAACCTGGGTATTTGAATTTTTTGTTACACTTACCTCACATTTTCAATTAAAGATTCATTTTAGAGTCAAATTGAAAATTGGCAATAATGAAATATCTTAGTGTATAATAATGTTTAGTTATTAAAAAGAAATGTTTAAAATAAACAGGAACGACACACACTGTGCTCCAGTATGGTAAATACCATAATTTGAATTGATTTACAGGGACGGATTTAGAAATCTGGTTCAGCTCAAAAATTCACCCTGTATGTAAGTTTTTCCACCCGTAATAGACAGAAAACAGATAAAAAATGTTTGTAATAACATAGTTTTCTTATTTGTTCGAGAAAAAATCATGTGTAATTATTTTAATCGGAATGAAATGAACAAGCCCAAGAAATGTTTATTCATAAATTAAGAAAGTCCATTACACATTTAAACATTCGACATGAAAAGTGTATTGAGGCAGATGGATTTCATTTTGAACATCTTTTATAATCGTAGTATTTATTAAATTGTTTGTTACTTTGTTCCACATTGTTAAAACTGTTTTATTATTTGGTTATTGATATTTATTTTATTTCTTAATTTATGAATAAACATTTTTTGGGTTTGTTCATTTCATTCCGATTAAAATAATTACACATGATTTTTTCTCAAACAAATAAGAAAACTAGGTTATTACAAACATTTTTTATCTGTTTTCTGTCCATTACTGGTGGAAAAAGTTACATACAGGGTGAATTTTTGAGATGACCAGATTTCTAAATCCAGCCTTGTAAATCAATTCAAATTATGGTGAGGTAAGTGTAACAAAAAATTCAAATACCCAGGTATAACCGTCTATTAATGCGCTCTGAAAAAATTATATCAGATTTTAGAGTAAATCATATACAGGGTGAAGTATTGGATATGAAGCAGTCCCACAAATTTTCACGAAGACGGTCCTGGATTTTTAAGTTCTGAATATGTCAGTAAGTTGCTAGACACGAATACACACTTTCACCGAAAAAAGAGACAAATTAACTTAATCATTGAAAAGATATGACGAAACATTGTTTTGGTGAAGATCCATAATTCACCCTGTATATTAATAAACAAAAGAACAAGATATTTTTTGATGGTCATTTGATAATCCCCTAAGGTGCCTCTACTTATGGTAGAAGTATGTACAGTTCCTCGTGACTCGCCCTGTATAAGCCTGCTATTAATATAGCAATTTGGTAAACGTATAAAGCCAATTATGGAATCTAACTTTGTATTGGTGAAGAATAGCTAGATATTAAACTGTCTTGAAAATGACAAACCAGAACACCCTCTAACGGTCGAAGTGAAAAATGTCATAATCAAAGAACAAATTTAACTAAATTTTGTGAAACAACTTGGTTAAAAACAGTATTGGTTTGGAGAATTATGGTCTCATCTCAGCCTATGATACGATCCAGCAGACGCTGGAAGGTATTGGATGCGGAGTGAACCCCAACTGGCATTGCTCTAAATTGAAACAAACCACGACCGGCAATGGTAAATTCTGTGACTGGTTGGATTTGTTAATAACCATCCTTTAAGGCGCTGTATCGAGCGTAGTGTAATAGATAAACGGTAATGGAAGGTGTTCCAAAAACGGGCCTTGACATCTTTCTTTTCCGCAATAACAATCCGGTGAGCTCCACGAACTACCTGTGAGTTCAATTATACCGTCGTTTAGCATACGGTCTACCCTTACTTTACGAGACTACAATTTTGGAATAAAAGAGCGGTGGCATTATTTTATCGAAGTGACGGTTGTGAGACGGATTTCTTGTTGCAGTAAATCAGTGGTGTGAAATGATGGGAGCACGATAAAAATCTGTATTCTTCGAATAGATTTTGTGGTTTTGAGTCTCAAGTCGGTCTTCAATAATTTTTTTACGGATTTCATGTTAGAGTGATAACTAGTCGTTGCTATAAAATTTATTGCCAATAGCATTCCATAACAGTTATGCAAAGTGATATTTCAAAAGCCGAATTTTTGCATCCAAAACCTTAATGGATGATCCAAATTCTTGGCGAATAACACATCGGTTTGTAATACGGACCACTTTGGTACAGTTCAGAGGCTGGACGGAGCTAGACAAAAGAGAAGCATGTTTGTTACCAACAAAGATAATAGCGGGTCCGGTATCGACTAAAGCTGTGAACGATTGTTGTTGGATATAAACGGTGTCAATGGGTGGGGTCTCTAACAGTGGAAGAGGTTGTAGAGGAGGGCGCTCTGACCTTCCAGAGGAACCTCTCTCTGGTAGTTTCCGGCGTGGACAGTCACGTGATAAAATATCACGTCTAATGGGAACAGAAAAGCACCACGCAGATACGACGCTAGGAACAGTAGCGGTATCAATAGCTGAGAGCTTTTTCATTTCAATTCGGATTGAGCGAGTGAGTGCGGCTGTACAACGTGGTGAAGCGGGCGGTGGTCAGGTCTCTCTTGAGAGAGGCGGTTGACTTGTAGCAATCGGTGGGATTGGAGTTGATACAGGGATAGACCGTTCTGGGTTATGCTGGCTGCTTTATGGTGTGCTAGGTGACATCGCGGTGTAGGTCGGCCTATCAAATGGGCGTCTTTGGGTCTCAAACTGAGGGGAAAGAGCTGTAAAATTTTATAGTCTAGAAGGGTGGGGCACAAATATATTTGTCGAAGATTATGCACTTACAAGCGGTATTCCAGTAATAAATTTAGGTGAACCCAGTATAATTACTTCTCGCAGGTATGCGGCCATGTCGCTAGGCTAGAGTTTGTAACCCGTTAACAAACGTTTTCACGTCGCACGTTTATGTACACGCGGCTAATTTTGGGTTCTAAATTAAAATGGGTAATCTATTGAAAGATAGTAAACTTTAGGGTGATGGTCACGGGAAAGTCGGATTACTTGGACGTCAATCTAAGCAAACGGTATTTGGAGACACGTATTTTTCCTCGTGGTAAAATGTAAACATAAAAGTGGTCCGGGCAGCATCAGTGAAGCCGTGGATTACCCAGAAGTCTTCAAAAACTGTACTGCGGTGTTTGTTATGGGGACGCAGACTTGGTTTATACAATATGTATGACGGCGGTTAAATGAATTTATGCGTATGTCTTGGTATATCAGCAAAGTTAATCAATCACGATACGGATTTGTGAAGGCGAAAATTGTCTAGATGGTTTTCGAAATGCTGGAAATGTGCAAACCCGTTAAAAATTCGAGATTAATCTTATCACGAAAACAAATACTGTGCTATGTATGCTTCATAAGAAAGTAAAAGAAACATAAGGGACATAAATAAAATAGTCGCAAATCAAAGTCAGTAAAAGGTATTAATTAATCACGGTAAAACAAATGTAACCAAATTAAACTCTATGAAGCTGAAATTCTAAATATATTTTGCGAACGGTGGCAGAAAACAGTACCTAATATTGTACAACAAAAATATGAATGTCTACGCATGCGGTAAAATAAGCTAGTTTGTGAGATTATTTTGATGCACTGGGTATATGTAGTCTTGTGTTAAGCGTAGGACGTATTTTGGATAATACATGAACGTGAGTTTACATGAGAAAAATGTTTGTTGTGTACATAACATAAAGTTGGTACAAATGCTACGCGACTGGAATTTTTAGTAAAGCGTTGAGTGTTATTTAAAAACATTCCCGTTACCGTCTACCTTGTATGAGGTTTTTCATACACATGTAGCGGCATGGTCACTGCGTCTATGCACACCATGTGTGGCAATTTAGGCGAATTCTGGGGTAGTATTTTCTCCCTCAGAACCCTAACTCCGTTCCTTCCGATCCTATCCTGACTACACCCATCCTTAATTCCATCATGCATATATACGTAATGTATGTATGTATGCTGGGAATCCATGATTATGGCTGAAGGAGCTCGGAGAGCTCGAGAAGCCCGCCCTCCCGCTTGGGGAAGGAATGAAATACGTGGCTTTTTCCTTAGTCTTAAAAACATGTTTAAATGTGGTATAAATATTTATGAGTTGAAAGTATTAAATTTGAATGAGTAATAATGTTTTAGTAACACCACTACTGAGACGATAATAAATAAATACTACTCTATTTTGCTACTGTATTTTAAGGAATACAGTTTAAAATTACTGTAAATGTGAAGCGTGTGAATTTATGATATTGTATTAAAGTGTATGTACGTATATTTTTGCTTGTATAAATGACACAATATTACACAATGGGAAATTTTATATATGCTCAAGGACGAATGGTGTTCAAATTTACGGAATGTTGCAGAAATAAAGTTCGCGTATATGTAGAACTTTCATTAAAAGTTGAATCTAGATCTGGATGTTGAGTGGACTGCGTATGAATGCGAAATTGGGATGTTTCGAAGAATTATTAACATTTTTATAAAAATCTTAAGATGGCTGATACATTCGTCCCAAGCGTTGCGTTGGTGCCGTTTTCCACTTCAGTGCACGGCAAAGACGCGCGTTAGTAACGCATCTGGAATAAGCTGTTTTGGTTTGAACGGGATAAATATGATGAGGTTTTGTAGGTTTGATGCCTGAAGGTACATAAGGAAAAGTGGCATGGTAGGACACGGAGACACTCGGAATCAGAGTTATACTTAGGAGTCCGCGCGCGACAATTTATTAGTACCGTAGTATATATATATATATATATATATATATATATATATATATATATATATATATATAGGTTGTGCCACAAAAACCCATTTTGGGGATGAAGTGTTTAAACGTTTACAGATGAAGGAATGAATGCGATTTGGAAATTACAATTAAGCTTTTAAAAAATTTAAGAAGTGTTTAAACAGATTTGTAATAAACAGTAAATATATCCTTGTATTAAAAGAAAGCTTTATGAATTAAATTAGACAATATTGGACATTAATATTACTGAGTTAATTATAATTGCGATTTAGGAACACACCCCGCAGATCTTTTTACGTTTCCCTTTAGGTGGGAAAGTTAAAAGTGTTTAGGCCGGCGTAATTAAAATTAAGTTAAATCCTTATGATAATGATTTCTTTAAGTCGTTACACACTCCTCGTTCTTCAGAAAAGAAGCATGTTTCGTTCTGGTAGCTCGGTGTTGGCGATAATTTGCAACGAAAATCTTTAACGAGGCGGGCGGTTAGTTCGCATAACGTTGGTACAGCTTTAAGCCGTGGATGCGGTTCAGTTTGCGGTTATTGGCGGCTTAGTTTAAATTGAAAACTACAGGACACACGAACTTAGTGACAATGTATGGTCCGGAGTGCAATGCCAACTTGACGGCGAAGAAGTATTGTAATGAATGAATTTAAAGTATCGTCGAAATTAGGAGGACATTCGTCTTCGGGTCGCAAACTACTAGAGTGTTTTCAAGCTACGTTTTGCCCTCTATACTAGGTTAGTTTGCGAAAGTGCACAGTGGGATATATTGGTGGTGTATACCGAGTTCAAATAAGAAGTAGTTGACAACACGTGTATGATACTGCAGACCATTGTAAGTTAAGACAACACGTCTTGTGCCAAACTTAATGACGATTACGTTATAAAAAGCATGAGAAACGATGGCGGTGGAAGCTTTCCAGAGAAGCTAGGCAACTAGACTCTTTGTAGAAGGGTCTTGAAGAATGTTAATTGGGAGTGATCTTTTTTCTTTTATGAGTCTAATTTTACCTTGATTTCCGACATTTTTGATCCTGCACGTGGAATTTCTCGGTTATCTTGTTGGTTGACAATAGACCTCTTATGGAGTCCACAGAAAAACCAGCAAAAAGGAAGAAGGAAAGTAAGGTAGCGAAAGTAGAGAAAATGTAAGTTAGCGAAGGTGTACCTGTGTCTGTGCCTGTGTCTGTGTCTGTGTCTGTGTCTGTGTCTGTGCCTGTGTCTGTGTCTGTGCCTGTGTCTGTGTCTGTGTCTGTGTCTGTGTCTGTGTCTGTGTCTGTCTGTGTCTGTCTGTGTCTGTGTCTGTATCTATGCGTGTGCACGCGTGTATGCGTGTGCGTGATTATGCCGGTGGGCGATTGGTAGAGTGAGTGGGTAAGTAGTAGCGAAAGTAGAGAAAGTGAAAGTTAGCGAAGGTATAATTAAAAAGAAACGCACAGAGGACAGTTCAATACGAATAAGGTGAAGCAGAACAAGACTATTATTGACCTCAAGGTGGCAAATGAGAGATATCAGAGACATCGCCAAATCACCGAAGACTCTGATTCTTTAACAGAATCAACACCCGGAAGAAATGGAAATACCCATAACACTAGTGGAGATCTCAAATATATATATATATATATATATATATATATATATATATATATAAATTGTAATGACTGGTTGGCTTTAATAATAATTTAATAATTTCAATATGGGGATAGAGTTCAGGGAATTTAGTTGAAGTTAAAAATTTTGTATCTGTAAATGTGTATAAGAAATATTCTTTATGTAATTGAATTGAAAGTATAAAAGTAATTCTGAATATAATTTGCTATCAAACGCATGCGTTGTTATGAACTTACGTGAAATTAGTAACTGTCAAAGATGTCAAATGAATAATTTAGAAAATTAATGTTTGGATCAAAATGAAAATTTAGAAAAAGAAAAGAAATTAATATCTTTACAGGTGTTTACACAAGTAAATATTTAAAATTCTTAACCAAAAACATATATGTAACAAATATAAATTGCAGGAAAATATCAATGAATAGGGTTATAAAGATATGACTCACATATACTGTCCTCCCGGTAGATTGATGCCTTCGGATACTCCAGCTGGATGTAGGCAATGTCCACTTGATTACGGTTGTTACCATCAGCCAATACTGCTAACTCGAATCTCGATTGTCGAAGACACCAACTTCCAAACTTAAAGATGTTTTCTCCAAAATCGGCAAACTCCAATCACTTATTTAATTTCGGTAACTTTCTATTTAAATAGTTTTAAATCTTAATGAGTGATATCGTTTTAAAATTATTTTTAAATAACCAAAAATTTTTGTTGATAACACTTTTATTTTAGCTACCGATTCAATTTTTGTTTAAAAGAAATTGTCCGAGGAAATAAAACAACTTTGTCCAAATAAAAATGGTTTTTAATTTGGTATAAACGGAAATAATTTAAATTGGATAACACAAAAGCAAATCTTTACAAAATCGTGACACAAATTAACACGAACAAAATTATTTTTTTAAAAACGACAGGTATCGGAGACCGAATTATTTATTTCAAACCGTCGATATAAAAACAAGTGCTCTCGAAAATTCTTCGTAACGTAAAACTTCTTGACGAAAATAAATTAGGTTATGTACTCACACTGTTTTAACCTTTTACACTTTTGAACAAATTCTAGAGAGAAAGTGATTTCCTGAGCGCTTGCTTTTATATGTTTCTGGTTGTTACAAAAAATTCATTTTTTGTACAGCCATATTGCAAAAGTAACCATGGCTATGATTGGTGGATCAAAATTACAAATTGGACACAAATGGAAATTTGGCCGTAACTTTCTTATGCATAATCGGAATTGAAAATTAAAAACGGAAATGAAAACTACGTAAAATTTTGAACAAAAAGACACCTAACAAGCTATAATTCCTAACATTAATATACGAAATAACTTAATCTACCTTAAATAAGCTTCTAACTATTTACACTTACAAGCTATACTAAAACTAATTGCAAAAATGGAATTCTGAGAACATTCTACATAAGAATACATATCTTTTGTGTTCGAAACATTTAATTTAAAGAAAATTTTAAGCTTTTGTAATATTAGCTTAAATTCACCTCAGATTTAGCATAATTTTGCGGAGAAAAGCGCTGTATCCTTATAAAAACTGTGTCATAATAAGAAAGAACATTTATTATTTGCTTTAAGAGCAAAATCTAAATCTAATAATGTGGAAAAAGTATAAAATTATGTAAAAAACCTAAAAATTATGACCTAACCAAACTTAAATCTAAAAATGAAATTAATTTATATTTAAAAATGTTTTTAACACTTAACACGTTTAAGGTTTGTACTTATTGTCTTTATTATTCTCACTAATTATTTGCAATGCATATTGTCATAT
>JARFJB010002309.1:2410000-2422500 GCA_036346205.1 Vesta saturnalis | reverse complement strand
TGGGTTTGTATGGATAGTAGTTATTCTTTTTTAACACTCTTTGTACCGTTGATTTTGACACACGAATTTCCCGTTCTACCGTTCTTACCGATGCACTGGGGTTTTCGTTGACAGCTTGTAAAATGTTTCTGTCACGATTTTCATTATCAATATTGTATCCGCTTTTAGGTTGTTCGAAGACCCCATAGTTAATTAAATTAATTACAATTTTTCTGAAGTGGGTTTTATGAGGCTGCCGTCGTTCGGGGTACATCTCCAAATACCTCGCTGAGATAATGCCGGAGTTTCTGTTTGACTGCAAGTAAAGCGCTAACATGTCAAACTTTTCTTCATTTGAATAGGGAATACCGGCCATTTTCAACAGGCTTTTACAATTTGTGTGTCACGTTTATGATTTTAATGACAGAAAAGCGTACTACTTATGAAAACACTACTTTGAATTATTTAACGTCAAAGTCAGAGCCACCTTATATGGAAAAAATGAAACCCAATTTTACTGACAAATAAATCATGTTCTACTAATAATATAAATAAGACCTAACTTTAGAAAGTGTGATATTTCGATGAAACTCTAATCTTTTATGCACTTGTGAAACATCACTAAACTGGAAATATTGCGCTCTTTCCAAAGATCGAAAAATCCAATATGGCGGGCACAAGGAAAATAAAGGCTGAGGCAGATTGTGGGATAACAAAAGACGATTGTGACATGTCATGCACGCCATCTTATTCGTCTTAAAAAATTGTCCGAATAATCTCACATTGTGACAGCTGTCAAATTGACCATTTCAGATTTACTGGCGAAAAACGAAATCCGCCATTTTCGGTTTTTCGCCGATATTTTCAAAACCAATTGACCGATCGTAAATCAGAAACCGGATATCGAATGCTCTAAGCTTCCTCTAAAACTTTCCCCATTTAACCTTTGCTGTAAGTATAACAGGAGCCGAGATCACTTTATAGAGAAGCGAATTTGGGACACATTGTATATATATATATATATATATATATATATATATATATATATATATATATATATATATATATATATATATATATATATATATATATATATATATATTTAGTGTGTGTGTGTGTGTGTGTGCTGTGTGTGTATGAGCGGGTGTGTGTGTGTGTGTTGTGGCTGTGTGTGTGTGTATGTTGTGGTGTGTGTGTGTGTGTGTGTGCGTGTGCGTGTGTGTGTGTGTCTGTGTGCATGTGTCTATCCGCCTGCGCGTGCGCCTGTGAGTGCCTGTGTGACGGGTGAGTGAGTGAGTGAGTGAGCGAGTAAGTAAGTGAATGAGTGAGAGGGTGAGTGACTGTGAGAGTGAGTGTGAGTGTGAGAGTGAGTGTGAATGTACGTGAATGTGAGTGTGAGAGTGAGGGTGAGGGTGAGTGCGAGTGCGTGTTCGAGTGCGAGTGTATGTGTGTGTGCGTGTGTGTATAAAAGAGAATTAGTATCTATATAAAGGAGTAAGCTAACAGGTGTAGGTAAGATGAGTAAATGTTGTTTTCTTTCGATTGGTATAATTTTTTTCGTTCGCAGTAACTCAAAAACTAGAAAAGCGATTCCTTTCAATCTAGTATAAGTATTTGATTGAATCGACTCAAAGACGGAAAACCGAGACCCACAAAGGAGGACGAACCAACAGCAGCCAAGAACACGCTTCCGTATGTAAAGGGAACAACAGACAAGATTGCGAAAATCCTCTGCAAACACACCGTACAGACAACGTTCAACACAGACAGAAAAATATCTTCAGTGGTTCCAACACCGAAACCAAAATTAACTTGGAGGATCAAGGCCCATACCATCCCTTTTAACTGCCACATCATTTTATTCTTTATTATTCTTGGTTATTGAATTATAATTTATATTTTGACTGTTTAGCTGATAGGTAGACCAAAAGTTTAGGTTTTTTTGTCGTGATTAAACGCCTCGGTTTTTGTACCTTGGTGTTTACAAAAACGTATCTAAATTGGAAAATGCATGTAAGAAAATCTATTATACACATTATAGTTTTGATGCGTTATTAAACATTAATGCTTTACTAACTGCATTGGTATTATATGTGGTTAAATTTTGTTAAATTTGTTTTTTGATTGTGGCATTCTACATTGCTAGCTCTCGCCCGTTAGGTAAGGATTTTATACTTAATTGTAGAATGCTTGTGACTCATATGTTAAATCACGGACTATACGCGGGATTCTTCGATGCCTTTCACACTACTCTCCCATAGAAATTTTGAACACAGAAATTGTTTCTGCATTTGATTTATATCCATTCGTACGAAATGGTACACTACATCTATTCAACGTTTTTTCTACAATTTATTAAAGTTTAAAACAATCCAAGATATTTAATTGTTTAAAAATCACTATACATAAGGCGACCATTCTCATCCCGTATTGTACGGGACAGTCCCTTTTTTAAACACATTATTTCATATATGTAATTATTTTAATAAATTACGTAATGTTTCATATTTACAAAAGAAGTTCCCTTTTTGTCCCGTTTCTGATGTTTCATTGTAGGTATAATCAAGTAAAAAGTTAATTAAAGTCTATAATGTACGAAAAGGTTAGCACTACCTTCAGGTAAGACACAACAAGATGACATCAATTGTTCTACAATTTACGAGACTATAGCGCGTGATCCCGCTTATGAGGCAAGTATAACGCGAAAGACGACGGTGTCTTGTACGTGTGGTGTGTGTATCTTGGACAGTAAAAAATGCCAAAAAGAAATTCATTTAGAGATTTTCAAAGTGAACATCCATTTATTAAAAAGACGACCACAGATAGTGATGTAAAGTGTTTAAAATGCTGTGCACAGTTTTCATTCGCACATGGTGGAAAAGCGGATATTGTTCAACAGATATCGAGACTTAAGCATAATAAGGTAGATATTGCCTAGTAGTAGTAGCAAAGTATCGTCTTTTTTTCGTAAGAACACACTTGGAAATGAAGAACGGAAGCTAGTTGCAATTGAATGTATTTGGTCATACCACAATGTGATTAGTCCTTTCGTGCTATGGATTGCATTAGTAAGCTAAAAAAGTTGCTTCCAACAAAAATTTGAATGTCCTAGAAGCAAATCAGAAAGTATGTGTAACATTTTACAAAAAGAATCATTAAAGTCCATACAAAATGATTTTGGAATGGTCAATTTTATAATAATCTATATCGATTGTTCAAATCACGGGCGTAAAAATATATGCTATACTCATAAATTCTTTTATAAAAGACAGGGGTATTCAAGTAAAACTTTTGAAAGTTCAAGATCTTCCAGGTGAAATTTCAGATATATCCGAATATATTATTAAAACGGTCGACAAACATGAATTAACAACAAAAGTAATGGCAATGTGCATTGCCAACACAAATTACAATTTGCAGCCAAAATAATGTCTTTCATTAAGTTCAGCAGACCTTTAGTTTGGGTGAACTGTGCTGCTGGTATCCTTCATAACTATATTCAAACATAAGCAGACTGCTTGCCTATTGACATCGAAACCAAATCTGCAACTATTATTTCTACATCTATATTGTTCGAGTTGAACAATTAAAAGAATTATGTGAGTTTGTTAATGTTGAATACCAAAAACTGGTGGAATACAGTGTAACCAGATGGTTAGCGTAGTTACTTTCGAATATTAAAAATGTTCGGACCGATACAGAGTAACTTTCTGTCTCAAGAAAAATGTCCCACATTGATTCTTAATCGTTTTAAAAACAATTTTTTTGAAGTTTAGCTACAGTTTCTTCACTTACAAGCTTTTACATTTCATATATATGCACTGCAAGTGGAATCTGAAAAATCTTCAATGGTAGCAGTATACATGGTTCTATCAAATTTAAAGCAACAATTAACAGAACGAAAAAATGAAATATTTTTGCCAAATTAAGTTAAAACTATACAAATATTGTAAAAATCAAGTTATAATATGAAATTGAAATCTGTCAATGTAAAATTCAAATATCATTATTGGTAGAACTAGTGCTCGGAACAATCCTTTTGAAAAGTAACGCGATAGCGATATTGATACTTTAATAAAAAAACTATCGCGATAGCGATACTCACTCAATACTTTTGGTACAAACTATCGCGTTACCGATAGTCGATACTTTTAACAATCCTTTTCGTAACACAGGAAAGTGTAAAAATTACAAATATGGTTTAAAAATAGTTTAATTTTATAATAAGTAAATGTAACATTACATTATTAACGTAAAATACGCTACATTTAAACTAAATTAACTACGTCACAAATAAAACCTATTTACTTTTAACAGTAACTGTATTTCGAAATTATGCTCAGTCCATGCCGTTTAGCAGTCAGCACAGAATTAGCTGCACTGAAGAGTCTTTCCACAGAAGCACTCGAAGGAAGCGTTATGTTGTATTTAAGAAATAATTCTCTTAAGTGCTTAAAACCTGGCTCATAAAAAATTATTATTTGGATGAGATTTTTTAAGCTATTTCCGCAAAACAGTATCGCAAAAGTATCGAAGTATGCGATATACGTTATTTACAAAAAGTATTGCGATACCGATAATCGATACTTTTTTTTTAATGTATCGCGATACTATAGTCGATACTACAAAAGTATCGCGATACATCCGACCACTGGGTAGAACCATTGACTGATGATTTTTTACTCAATGGTAGAACACACATAATTCCAATACACCAATTACTTTTAGTTTCTTATAAAATTCGTCATAATGCTGCACCTCTAATAATTATATTTAGCTCTGTCACAATTTAAGTAAAATGACAGTAAACTTGGTTTTATAGAGTTCCAAATATGTTCTGAATTATGTTATTGTTTGTATCCAAAACTGGTACTTGAAGGTAGTTATCTGTCTTATGAAACTAGTGTTTAATATCATACTTTTTCGACCTGTTACAAAATACTTACAGATCTTTAACAGGAAAGGAATAAGTCAAATTAAGCAAAAGTTTACAAACTTTTGTTGGACAAACTAAAATTTTTAAAATGATGAGAATTAATTAATGAATAAGACATGCATAGTTTGAATTAATTACAAAAACATCCATGAAGCACAAATTGCACTTATAAATAAAACTAAATTCAGATTTTAAACAATTTATTACTTTTAGAAATATAGGTACTTTGTCAATGTAATATATTTAAAAAATACAGATCACGATTAGATTAGCTTATTAAATTCCAAGTTACTTTTCATTAAAATAAAAAATTTACAAAAACAGTGATGTACATTTTAGCACACAAAAGGCACACATCCAACTTAAATCTGCATTTTCCTAAAACTAGTGTTTAAACAAAAATCTTACAATACATACTCTTCTAATACCTACCATTTAATCATGGTTTATAAGAAACAGTTACTTGGACCACTTCTTGCATAGATTATAAATGTAACTAACAAAATACGTTTATTGTAAGGCCTCAGTAACAAAAGAGACCATTAGCAGTCTTTAGTACAGGCATTTTTTTATTAACCCATTCTTAAGGCGCATATCAAAGGCATTTATAATACAGTTTTCAAATGTTTAGGTACATTTCATATAATGCCTAACTTAAAAACTGAACATAAGTATACATAAGCCCCACTGTTTATAACAATATTATAATTATTAACATCCTTTTTTAATTGTATCAATATCTTTTTTATATGATACATATATTGTAAATATGCACCTTTTTTCTTTTAATTTGTAATTAAAATATTCAACTTATAAGTAATTTAATTTACAGTGACCATTAAAAAATATCAAATGGAAAAATTTTAGAAAGTATATCCACATTCATCTTTTGTTATGAATTAAATACAAAAACACATTGTGATAATGACAGTGTGGAGAAATTAGCGAATATTGATTTGAAATCATTTCTTATTTCGCTTCATTTAATCTTAGTTGTAACCCGTCAAATTTTCACAACCGGTAATGTTTTTACTTAAATTTTAATCAACTAGAATTTTAACTGTCATTTTATTGGATAAAGTTCCTCTTCATACCATCAAGGATTATGTCTCTAATGTAATTTTTTGTATACTTAAAAAAATTCCAGTCATTTTCATTTTTCCTATTTTTCTTATATAGAATTTAAATTAATTCTTTAATGCTTGAATTTCTACTCCCATGTAGAATAACGCATTAATGTATTTCTCCATTTGGTACTAATTGACACTGAATATTATAAGTATTTAAATCTGTTTAATTTATGTACAAAAATAAAATATTAACCTTTTTTAAAAATATAAAAATAAACAAAAACAAAGTAACATAAATATAAAAGATATTTCTAGTTGTAGGTACTTTAACATCACAAGCTATTAAAAGCAAAGAGTGACATTTTTCTAGCTCTATCGAAAAGTAGAAAATACCAAATTAACATTTTTAATCAATTCGTTTATCTTTCATTCTTTCTAACTCTTCTTTATCTTCTTTTTCAATATCCACATCTCCATAACCCCAAACGTGAATACCAACATGGCTGCCATCTCCTGTCTTTTTAGCCCTTCGGGCAATCATTTGCGGTGATGCGCTTTTTAGATCGTATGCCCACCCTAATTTCGAAAAAAGATCAATAAATTGTGTAGACAAATTTACCCAATTTCCAAGTTCTCCAGTTTTATAATCCCATGGAAATACATGATGGTAGTTATGCCACCCCTCACCTAATGCAGCAATAGAAACCATAATATTTTCAACAGGGTTGATATTCCTAAAAAAATATTACACATTCTTAAATTTATTTGGTAATTTCCTGTACTTACTTGTCGTAAGGTTTATGTCCCCACATGTGTGCTAAACTATTTACACAAAATGCTATATTTAATGTTATACAAAATCTGGTATTGAAACTAATCCAAAATGAATTCCATAGGGTTTCTTGCCAAAAATATACAGGTATAGCTACTGGAAGACCAACTGTTAACAAAAGGAATAAAAGTGGGTAATATCTAAAAGAAAAAAAATCACTCCACCTCCAACTTCATATAAATTTGTTTACTTTTTTTGCCACATCACAATTGGGTCTTCCTCAAGATCTCCCATATCAATAATTTTTCTTTTCTTTATAACATCAGGATGTGGAGTAAGTACTAACCAGCCAACGTGGGCGAAAAAGAACCCTCTTTTGGCATTATGTGGATCACATGTGGTTTCGCTATATTTGTGATGAACTCTATGATCTAACGCCCAAGCGTATATGTGTTTCTAAAAAATATAATATTGTTAGCTAATAGGTAGGTATAATGACTAAAAATGAATTATGTTTTTTCACTGCCTCATGACTTAAATAAATTAAAATTAGGCGAATAAATACTTTAAACAAAATTTTAAAAAAATTATTTCAAGATCAGGAATAAAAGCAATTTTCTTTTATTGGTGTAGTTTTTATGTAAATAATTTGGCTAGTATTAGCTTTTATATGCCTATAATATTAACACACGTCCTAGTTTTACAGTAGTTCAATATTCATTTCAGGGGCACATTTAATCGCAGTTTTTTACAGATTGTAATCTTTAATGGAGTTAACAGAAGCACGCACTACTTTATTGATTAGGCTTTACTACACATTTTCCAATACTTGTACGAGCGTATTTTTTTAGCCTTTCATTTTAAAAACAGTGTAAGACTGAAATTTCTTACCTTCACCTCCATTATCTATGAAATTAATACTGCAAAGAACTTAATAATAGTCATGAACACAAATAAAGTAATAGAATTTGGAATTTTGAGAACAGTAATCTATAAAAAATTTCTAAACTATTTGTTAGTCATTAAAAAAATAGCTTCAAAATAAACAACACTCCATTTATCTAAGATAATATGTAGGTAATATTATCTTGAATGTTCAAAGTAAAAGCTTCATGGGTAAAGTATTATGAATATGCAATAAAATTTTTTTAACAATTGTTAAATATTGATTGTGTTATATTTTATCAAATTAATCAGTGCAGCAATAACAGACCCAATATTTGATTATCGCAGTTCAAAATTAGAACACTGAGTGACATTTTGCAACCTTTAGAAATCAAAAGAATAATCAGAGGGTATGTGCTATTTCAGTTATAAACCCAGATTCTTGTTGTGCAGAGCTGCAATTACATTAGTATACTCAAAGTCTCGTATCATTAAATAGTTTGGCAGGATTGAGATTTATATGAGCACAACAGTTGTAGGAGAACTGGATCGATATAAATTCAAATATTCCAGCAGATTGCATCATCATATTGAACGACCGAGTCCACAGAACAATACTCCATTTATTCACTTTCACAAAAACTATATTCAACAGAACTGTATCTAAGTAACAAACGATGCTTATTTTTTCCTGCACAGAATGATACCCCATTTGGTAATTTTTAAAGAACTATTCAACAGAACTGCACCTAAGTACCACAAGATGGTTATTCTTTCCTCAAACAATTGAACAACTAAATTGTTAGTACGAGAGTTTGATGAACATTTTAACTTCTTCACCATATACTGGTAAAATTTGGCGAGAAAAATTTGTTAAAAGTAGCGTGCACCCCCCCCCCGACCATTCCCAATAATATTTTGATGCGTTACGCTAAAAACCACCAAATGGCTTTTGTACGCCACTGTAATGTCGTGAATAATGTATTTACAATCTAACAGCACCCCTGCTGAGTAATTTTGTTTTGAGATATAGCTTCGGAAATTTATGTGCATTAAGTATTGCAATTGAAAAATAGAGTGTGTTGTTTTACTACCTTTCAACAATGTTATAGACGGCAATCGACTGGTTATTGTTTGAGAACTTTAGTGTCTGTTGGCCAAACATCCTTCCAATTGTTTAGCAAGCTTTACCGCATCAATATTCTACTGATTGTTGAATTGTAATTATTTCTGTATTCGCCGTTCAACATCGTCAATATGGACATCTTTATACTTTCCTCAGATGCTTAAAGTTGAGAAAACACTAACATCAATGTAACAAATTAACGTAATTTGGAAGCAGGATTACACACCGCAGCTTTGTTTAGGTAGAGTTTCAATGTTGATTAACCTCCTGCTAACTGACTGCCTGTTATGCAGAACTAAAATGTCAGATGGAGAACACCAGCCTCAGTATTTAGATCCAATAAGGATTTCGGACCACGTGCTTCATAGAAGTAGATACTAGAACCCTGTGTTGTGAGGATTGATTTTACCCTTTCCAACGTCTTCTATACCAGTTTAGCATGCTTGTTTTTTTTGAGTTCATAACTTTTCCATACACAATAAGTGGACATTTCGGTTATCTGCATTTGGTTCCAAAAGTAAATAGTGTGATTTACAGAAGAATGGTAACCCTATCAGCCTAAATATGTAGGTTAAACTACGTCTATCAGCCGTTCTATAAGTGAATAATTGAACTACTGTAACGATTTTTATAAATCTTTATTACGTCTTTAATCCAGTTTACCGAGTTCCAGTACTGGACGTATTTATTTCATACCAATACATTATAAACAAATAAACCTTTAGTTACCGTAACTGTAAACATGGTTATAATTACCTAGCGAGTAATAGTAGCGAAATTATAGCTCTATAACTCCCTCTAATGTATTTTGACAAATATTTGCAAGCTTGTCAGTTGATATATCCATGGTAACAATGCCTACTTAATTTTTAAACGTACGTTTAATTTTAATAACCAATAAAATTTCGTTTTCATGTTTCATTTATAATGAAATATGAAATAAAATTATTTATTTATCACGTGAGTTATGTATGTTATAACCTCGGGCAACTTACAATCCCTCGGGACTAACGTCCATCGAAATTGCAATCCGTTGGCCTCGGTAATTAACACCTCACAGCTCCCTTGATATATAAATATGATGTGTGCGTTGAAAGTATCCCTGTTAAGTATAGTTAAGTATACTTAACAAGTGATAGTTGGGTAACTCTTAAAGTATTTACATTCGATCATTCAAGTTGTGTTATAGTTTATGCCACTGCTAGGTACATTTCCATGTGAAGAAAATAGATACATGAAATAAAAGCAATATTTTGAAGATAGGCTCAATAAACTCACAGAATATAGTCTGACGGGAGGAGAAAGAGGTGAATCCTAAGAATGCAGAGATGAAGCAATAGACGGAGGTGAATTGATTGAAGTAAATCGATTGGCAATAAAAAAGAACACACGATCTACTTCATATCAGGTTGTATATGAGAATTAGGTAGATAAGTTTAACAGTCGTACTCATGCAAAAATTGATAAGTTAAATTTTTAGTAACACTATCACCACGGAAATTATTATATAACGTTTACATTAAAAAATCTCAACACAAGCACAACAGAGTCATCTGGGCGCCATTTTTACAGTCTTCTTGTTGTCATCTTGGATTTTTCACTTCTGGTTTGGCCACGTTGCTGGCTCACTTTTCATTTCCTATTTTTATCATTTTCTTTTTCGATCCATTTTCATCCCCTATTTTGGACTAGTCACCTAGTGTGGACTAATGTTTTATCCCCCATCTCCAGATTTTCATCCCGTATTTTTTGTCATCTTCTTTTTTTTAACATTGTGGGTTGCATATGCTAACGATTGGGTCTACAACTCCCGATTTGATGTTGCCGCTCGCGTGGGACTCAGTGTCGCCACAATTTCCTTATATTGGCGAAGATGGTCAGAAAATAATGAGTAACGACGATGTTTGCGTCCCGGACGTATAAGACGTACATCGTGAAGATCGTGCTCTTCAGCTTGTAGCTCTTCGGGATCGTTTTTCATCAAGAAGGAAAATTGGTGATAGATGGAGAGGATTAACTAATCATTAAATCTCCTTATGATCCACGTATCGAAGAATTCAATCCTTTGGGCTCAGATCATACCGACCATTCCTTTGTTTACCTCTAACTCCACGTCATCGTACAGCACGGCGGAAATGGTGTAATGAGAGGTTGCATTGGAATGTGCAATGGAATAAAGTCATCTTTAGTGACGAATCTCGATTTTGTTTATGGGCTCATGATGGTCGCAGGTTGGTTAGAAGACGTCCTGTAGAAAGACGCAATTTGCAGTTTTCAGTACGACATACTGTTCTCACTAAAGGTGTGGTGGTGTGTGAGGCTATCTGCCATAGTAGTTATTGAGGGAACATTAAATGCAAATCGGTACTTTAACAACGTTCTTGAACCAGTATTACTGCCACATCTGCAAGAAATAGAAAATCCAATGCTTCAGCAAGATAATGCGCGCCACATGCCGCAAGGGTTGCTATTGAGTTTCTAAATACTGCTAATGTTGATCTTATTTTATCACCAATCGAGCATTTATGGGATGTGGTAGGACGGAGAATAAATGATCTGCAGCCACTCCCAAACAATGTAGATGCCCTTCAACAACGGTTTTGAGAAGCGTGGGACAGTATACCTCAGGTTAACATAGATTCACTCATTTTAACTATGCCTAATCGGCTAGCTGAATGTGTGAGGAACAGAGGACGTTCGACGAATTATTAGTATTAACAATTTTTTTTTTTGAAAATTTCGTTAAAATACGTCAGCGTTTACTGTGTGTTCCCCAATCCGTAACAATAGTAAACCACCTACATTTGAGTGTTTTACGTATATACAAAAAAAAATACAGAATCTAATAAAAATGAAACAACCCAAAACACAACAACACTGGCACACATCCAGCGAGGATGACGTTAAACCGGGTGGCTACAATAAAAGCACAAACAAACAATGTTTTTTTAAACCGTGGTTCTAAGAAGAGCTCTCCTTAAGACGCGATTGAACCAGCATGACCAGCTAGGCGTTTATTACGTTTCTTTTAACTCAGAGAGAAATAAAACAAACCATATATAGATGTCTATCACTGAGGTTAAATAATTTGATAACATAAAATAAGCAGAAATCGCAGAACTTTAAGGCAGCCCAAAAAGGTATATAACTCGTATACTACTGCCACGAGTAATGATTAAATGCATAAAACAGAACCCAAAAATTTAATAATAATCACCGTGATCTCCAAAGGTGTCACTAAACAACATCTAAAATTTAACGGCTGAACGTCTTATCACTTGCAGATATATTACTATATAGTAAATCCCTCGTAATTATCAATTTTATAAATCACTTAAAGCCTAATTTTATACATATAAAGCAGTAAGCACACAAACACAACTACACTAGCATGTATTAAACGTCTAATACGGACCACCCTGTATAAAGATGTAGATTTACAGAAGCAAAGTTCAATTATAATTACGGCAACTTCAGAGATATAACTTGTTTACAATACAGTTACTGTTCTTAATAATAGTTAGCACACGAATAATTAAGGCAGAAACGAAACTGATTATAAAATTCCAATGCGGACACCTTGCGTGAGTAGTACATTGAATAATTTACTAATTCCAAAGTAACAAACAAAATTTTAGGTGTTATTTGAATCGCCAAGCCATGCATAAGCAACGAATATCTTTTAGGGTTATATCGAGCACCTGTAAGGAACTGAAAGCAGATCTACACCTC